>JABFEA020000038.1:8580221-8599310 GCA_019775915.2 Cyphomyrus plagiostoma
GAAAGCACCCCAGTGACGTACATGTCTGTTTTACTTTTAAGGTGTACCTAACACTCGTAGCACTCCCTTGAGATCCCACTTCACACGTATAATAAAACTCGCGTTTCCTGTTTTCCATTTATCACAATAATGTAGTTAGGATCTACACCCAATCGCCCATTCGCATTCACCGGCTTGGAAAGTAACCAGACGCTTTCAGGGTTTTGAAACAAAAATTGTAATTACGCTCTTCCGACGTCAGAGGCAACAGATTCGGCGCAAATATGTAAAGTTCAGGATTAGTCACCCCGACCCAGACAGTCTCACAACAGACCCCCTGGGGGAGACGGGAAACGGCAACATTTCGGAACAATAGGGACTACTCATTCAATGGCTTTTCCATTAACATTTACACAAGAATTTTCTCTTAAAACATAGACTGCAATATGTACTAATTCTGCAACGGCATCGTCGAGAAATTGTACCTGTTGCTAGCTACACTCTGAAAGCCATTCAGAAATCGCAGGAATCGGGATTTCCACGACAGCCTTATGTAATAAGGGAATTCGCGGCGGTAAAGCCGGCATTTACTTATATTCTCATATAACGGTGTGGATCATTTTGTAGACGGTTCTAATTTATACCACGACCTGCGTCGGTGGTAAAAAACTGTTACGGACGTTACTGAGAATATATTTTACATTAAGTATATTCCGTTGTTATGGGTTTACCTCTCTTTACTCTCAAGTTTTGAGTTAGTTTAATCCCTTAAGGAATGTTCTGGAGCTTTAGTTTTTCCGAAGTGCCTACAAGGCATCAGGAGCAATCACCAACCCTAAAGGGGAGATATAGGGATAAGCCAAAAAGGTAAATGGAGAAAGCAATACCTGTGATATTATAGAATTCATAAAACTGGACAAAGTTCCATCATTTCCTTTTATCACTCATCGAAAAATATTAAATCCATGCAATCCCATGCAATTAATCTGGAAAATATGCCATAGTTTTAAGCAATAACTTTTAAGCGTTTTTTAAATGCTGTCATCTAACATCTGAATTTTATGCACATTCCATTTTTATACATAGAACATTTAAGTGTGTCCAATAATTCTTGAAAGATGTGGAACTGCTACATTAAAATGCATATGCTAATGTTTTAAAAGGTTAAATGGTCCTTTTTTCTGCTGTATCCTTGAACATGAAAGGGAAATCTGGCGCAGGTCTCCGGTTTTATTATCCCAAAAATGCCTGTTATAAGCTATTGAAAGATTCTTGTTGAAAGAAGTGTAATGATGCAGGCCAAAGGCAATTATTTGTATGAATGGAAAATTAAGGGCTACTGTATTGGAAATGTATTTAACAATCTTTTAAAGCAAAAAATTAAGCACTCTTTTTTAGCCTCCTTCCACGCCATTTAAGGAGAACAAAAGGGGCAGAGCATCTAGTGTGTTCTGTCATTCTGCAAACTGACTGTAAAGTTGACCTCAAACAGCTCTGTGTTTAGGTTCTGAGAGCTGCACAGGAGATCACAGCTGTCATTTCCGGCATTTCTCATGTGTCATGTGCCAGGGTATTTTCAGGTCACATGTTAAACTTTTGGGTGGAGCCAGTTACAATAACTTCCCCCCTCTATATTACATTATGGAGTCTGGGCACATGTATAAAATAAATGCATTAATTTAAAAAATCCTCAACATGGTGTGTATCCCTTTTCACAAGAGGTACTTGAAGCCTTATACACATATGCCACAGACAATTCAACTTCCTTATTTTTTTAGTTCAATGGGAACAGTAAACTTTATTTAGGTCAATGTTGTGCTGGGAATCACACGCAGAGACCTGCACACACTCCATTTTAATGCAAGTAAACACCATAAAACACTCAAAGGACTCTGCCGGCAGCGTCACTTGAGGAACATGAGCATATCTATTTCAAGTTCCCCTCACTCAGGAACTCCAGTTACGCTGGAGTCTTCTCCCGATTCCATTTCTAATCCTATAGGATGCCTGTGATCCCAGAGGTGTTCACTGGGACTCCCACTGACCACTGGCGCTACGGAAATAACAGGAGAGTGGGATCAAATTCACAGCTGTTTTTAGCCAGCACTAGAAACATCCGACAGACATACGAAAGGCTCCTGAACTTGACCTGTGTATTTGATCGTGCATTTGTGAACTCACGCACTATCCATTATTTTCCCCCTCATTCACAATATAATTTATCCTATTTTTTACTAATCTGTCTTCCATCTCCAAAAAAAAGGGAAGGTTTATACTCAAATTTATACTCCAAAATCCTTGTCCTAACATAAATCAATTGAGAGAAAAATGAGTGGGCAGAAGATACTGTTTGAGTTTTGAGAGAAGGATTTAATAGCATTTGTATAACAAAATGTACAGGGGCAAATACTGTCGTTTTGGGACTCAAACAGCAGTAAGTATGAGGAATGCTGAAGATCACCTACCTATTGCTTCAAATATACCAGGACTATGCCCTGATGTAAAAACAAAACATGATACACTTGTGGCCTGTACTGCGAAGTGGAGTTACTGGTTTATCGGGGTAACTTGTCGGATTTAAGGTACCACAGTTTAAATGGACTTCATATTCGTTCACTTACATTTTGCCCAGACTACCTTAAATCTGGCAAGTTACCCCGATAAGCCAATAACCCCACTTCGTAGTACAGGCCACTGAGGACAGAATAAAACTGCGTACACTTTAAACTTGTTTATCCATGTTGTTTTGTGTATAGGGAGACAGCATTTAAGGAGAAAAAGCAAGAAGAGGTTGTTTGGCATCTGTACTTCTTCGAACACAACAATGTATGTTCGAAATACATCAAACTGAAGACGTTTGTTTTGGAAACTGGAATGTTGAATGTTAATATTCTTATAATTTATCTTAATGCCATTTCTGTCTTTAATTTTGCTGCCAGATTTTCACCATTAAAAGTCTGTAACATAAAAAAACAGATAAGAAGTACTGAACCACCAGGGGTTTGGGGTAGAACTCTGTTTAGTAAGTGGTATTCAGTTCTAAAATAAGGAAACCATTAGCACTAGCTGTTGTGCTGTATTTCTACCTAATACATTGACAATAGAGGCTTTTATGACTCAGAGAAGAGAACCACTCAGATTAATGTAAGTGGAAAACATAATTAATAGTAGATAATTGTGGAAAGCCCATTGAAAATGCCTGGTACAACAAATCTGAGACAGAAATGATAAAACACTGAAAACCCACAGGGTGGGTTTTCAGCTTATTATCTAGTCAAGACAGTGCTGTCGAGTCAAATTCTGTGCCATGGTAACTGCAGTAGCACTGGAGGCAGTGCTGCCATGACAGTGAAGACGTTTGTTTCATAGAACACTTTAAGACTCTCTCATATCAGCAGACAACACAATGTACACCTACCTACATGCGAATAACACACCTTGATTGCTACATTTTAGATGTAATAAGATGAAAAATGCAAAGAAAGTATTCCACCACACTGATCACCAAAACAAATGAGTATGCCCCTTAGGGAGGGAGTGAATGGTACATCATGGTGAATGGCCTCATGATTCATCAAGACAGATTCACCGTGATGAATCTTGTTTTATGCATATTTTACATATATATATATATATATATATATATATATGTGTGTGTGTGTGTGTGTGTGGTGTATGTGTACCTAATAATATGCACTCATCGAATAAACAACATAAAGCAAATAGACTGCCAGAACTATAGAAGAGCTCAGAACCAACAAAACACTAATGCTGATATTAACGAATCAATAAACGTTGTTTCTTTGACAAAAAAAATACATATTTTGAAATTTAAAAAAGACAGACCAACAATTTAGACGCGAATTAGGTGCCTTTTCAACGCTGCTTTGCCTTAAGTTGGCCCGTGCGTGACTTTGCACCCTGAATAAGTCATGTTCACTTCATCAGTTTGGCATTCAAAACTAGGTTATCTCAGGGACTAGGAAACTAAATGGCGAATAGTAACCAGCAATTCACCATTTAACTTTGCACAACCCAATGAAAGGTATATCCAGTAGTTCAATATTAGGATTAGCCTTTACTATCTCACCATCCTTTCTTATTAGGGACCATCAAGGAAACAATTAAGAGCAATTTAATACGATTTCGTTTAGACAAGACTGTCCGCCAAATCAAACAGGACAAAATATCTGGATCACAAACCTGCGGATCACTCGCAGATTATTCCTTTTTCTTAAGCATAGCGCGTTTTTAATTAATGCTGCATTAATACCAACTGAGAATTCAAATTAAGAGGTAAATGACTTCGAATTTCAGTTTGCCTTTTTTTATATCTCATACCATTGCATTTGTAGCTTGATTGCACAGAATGACAAAACATCTTATCGGCACAAGTAGCGATAACGCTTCACAATCATAAACATGAATCATGCCACTTAAACGTGATCGTGAGCTTTCATTTCAAACATGGATGGATAAATTGATGCATAGCCGAACAAGCCCCAATTTTTCGGTACTTGCCTTATGATTATCTAATCTTGACAGGATATACATGCATTTATTAAAATATTAAAGGTTCGTTACCTGATAATAGGAAGTCCGATTGTACTGCACTAGTATACAGAATATATGGGCTAGAACAAAATCCAGTGCTTAAATGAAATGCAGTCTGATCCTTCTTTTCCACAATGCTTACTTAGATAGCTGATAGTACAAATCCAGCACACAGCGAAATGTGAGCAGAGGTGGAGCGGCTGTCAGGTTGTAAATGATCCACTACAGTGGCTTCCTGTTACATCACGATTTACCCCGCCTCGGGCTAAAAAATGCGCATATCCCAGCACCATTTCCTCTCTGAACATTTAACGAAGGACTGACGGAAAATGTCATTTCAACCCACGCGGTCCCGTGGATTTGAATCTTCCGCTAATATCAGGGTTAATTTAATCGTTAATAAAATTAGGTTGCGGGTGGGGGAAGAATAACATAAGCATTTAGAATGTAATTGTACTTTAAATTTAACATTTCAACACACACCGTATCTTCAATTATTTGAATTTGGTTATCTTTCAACAATACACGTTTTTTCCACAACGTGGCATTTTAAATCATTTTAAAGTCTTGCGTTATTCTCTCTATTAGATGCTGATAATATGCATTTAACAAAATATAATTGCTTTATTACTTATTATTATTATTATTAACCTCTATGTTATCGTGCAATAAACTAATCCTGACACATTTTTTAAACCGAAGCTGAAGATTCATGCACTCCGCGTAATAACGCTACTGCCCTCTTGTGTTTTGTTAAGCTAGTATCTTTCATCTGGTTCGGGGACGATAAAATGAAAATGTTTCTAGCGGTCCTTCGGTAATGTGACAGGTTTTTATTACAGACTGTGTGAGCAATGGTCTATACCTACACTGAGCAGCCATAACATTAAAACCACCTGCGTAATATTGTGTAGGTTCCTCCTCCTGTCACCCTAACAGCTGTGACCCGATAAGGCATGAGCTCCGAAAGACTTGTCCTGTAGTGTCTGGTATAAAGATGTTAGCAGTACTTGTAAGTTGTGAGGCCTTCATGCATCAATCTTGTTTGTTCAGCATTGGGTAATACCATTGCCATGAAGGAGTGTACTTGGTCTACAACAGTGTTTAGTTAGGTGGTACATGTCAAAGTAACATCCACATGAATGCCAGGACTCAAGGTTTCCCAGCAGAACAATGGCCAGCATATCATACGTCCTCTGCCAGTTTGCCTTTTTCCCATAGTGCATCCTGGTGTCATCTCTTCCCCACTTAAACTGTGGCCTCACACCCAGCCATCCACATCATGTAGCACTAAACATGACTCGTCAGACAAGCCCACCTTCATCTGTTGCTCCATGGTCAAGTTCTGATGCTGACGTGCCCATCATAGGCACTCTCAGTAGTGGACAGGGGTCAGCATAGACACTCTGACCGGTCTGCGGCTATGCAGCCCCATATGCCACAAGCTGAGATACATTTTGTGTTCTGACACCTTTCTGTCACAGGCAGCATAACTTTTTCAGCAATTTGCACTACAGTTGTTCCCCCATGGGATCAGACCAGATATGCTGACCTCTATTCTCCACACGCCTCAGTGAGCCTTGGGTGCCCATGACCGGTCCACTGGGCCACTTTTGGTAGGTACTGACCATCACATAATGGGAACAACACACAGTGCCTGCTGTTTCGGAAATGCACTGATCCATTTGTCTAGCCACCATAATGTGGACCTTGTCAAAGTCTCTCGATCCTTAAATTTGTCCATTTTTCCTGTGTGTTCAACATATCAACTTCAAGAGCTCACTGTTCACTTGCCTAATATATAATGATATCTAAGATAGGTGTCATTGAAATGAGACAATCAGTGCTATTCCGTTCACCTGTCATTGATTGTATTGTTATGACTGAGCACTGTATATCTCAATGCATGAACCTGCCATTTAAATGACGAACATCGGTATGAGGATTAAAATAATGTTATACTGTATGTCATTAAAGCTGTCATTAACCCTGTGATCTAGTCTGTGCTTTTAAGTAAATATAAATAATCGACACAATTTACAATCCCTGTCATAAAACCATGCTAAAATACGTCATATTTGCGATATTATAAAACCTACACAGACAAACAAGAACAGAATCCCATATGTAGCATCCACACCCCAGTTTACCATTAAATGTATTAGTCTTAATTATGCACCAAACCCTCTCCCTATCTGAAATACAATAATCTTCAGTCCTGCTATTTTGCAACCATTGTACTTTGGTCAAATTGAATGAGACAGTAATATGGAAGAAATATGTCTGAAAACAATTACATTTATTAGCAAATCTTTACTGGCCAGCACCAAATGGGCTTGTGTACATCTATTTGAAAGATTTTATGCTTGAGATTGCACCATAAGGGACCTTCTTAAGCACCAAGATAAAATAAATGATACGCACAAATCATACTAGTTAATAGTGTTCAAAACAGAATTCACCTGGGTCTATTCTTAAAGAAACAGAAACGAATAAAATAGGAACAGAAATCAGTCTAATCTATCATACGTATTAACACCAGAACATGAGCAAAGATGGCAAAACAATTTTCACCCATGATGAGGTATCCATGTTGGGGCTGTATATCATTTCCACAAGATGGCAGCATGTTATAATAAAGTAGCAGCAATTTCTTTTTACTTGATGCGTAAAGGACCTGTGGTAAGACAGTGTGAAATAACATATATTTCAAAATTATCTACATATTCTATTTGTCATAACCTTCAGACAGTAACTTTTTCACAGCTTTTACTAAATGGACATTATGGAATAGTGGTACTTTGTTCACTCCGGTGGGGAAATGGGGCAGTATTTATATATACCATATTGCTCTCTATGAGAGGGACAGACACACACATATACAAGTGTGAGGGTGTTTTGGTTTCTCACTTTAGGTTTCTCATCTTCTGAAATAGTCAGAAATCAGCAGCGTTTAATGGTGGATCAGGGCAGGGATCAAACAATACATTACATTGACAAGAAACTGAATGACTTATAACATTTAAACAGGCCTTCATTTTGATTCTTCTGTGCATTTAGCTATCTACATTAACACGATGTTGAATGCATCAGTATATTCAAAAATGGTTACACGACGGCACGTTCAATTTTACGCAGCTAGACAATATTTTGCTTTGGCCAGCCGTACTAAGTTTATTTGTCAAAATCTATAAAACACACTGTACTTCTTTTGGAATGATTCCAGCCAATCCTGAATAGAAATCACATAATTGCCTGCTACTTTTACACTCAGAGGTACATGGACATGGTTTATTAAGTGTTCAAGCTGAGTGGCCATCTATCACTGTTCTCAACAATTCTGATCCTTCTTGTACATCATTTCCCCCAAAGGAAGGCAGATATGTTAAAAGAATTAATATTACCAGCATATGGTATAAACCTGCATCCTAACTCAAACATAGTAGAAATGAACTCAGGCTACTATTTCATGTGTGGCCTGTTCCTGAATAGATTATGGAATTCATTAGTTCAACTGGAAATTATGAAATGACTTGCACATTAAGTTATAATAAATGACAGCAATCTGCTCATTCCTAAAGGCAGTTGTACGTGTCTGGTAGTTTAAATGTTATAAAGTATATTGGGCAGTGGATGCCTCGTGTGTTGAAATGGGAATTAGCAATGATAAAAACCACATCCAAACAAAGAAAGGAAGGAGATTCAATTAGAATTAGCGAACACCCAAAATAAAACTGTATTATTTCAACTCACTGAATAGACTGAGAACCGTTGGATATGTCAATGGTAAGGGAAATAAACTGAATATAAATTACCTCACATGGATGCAGGGGCACTGGGTACTGATTCACCTTGTGCTTAATCTCCAAAACTTGCTCTCCTCTGAGAGCTATACAGTGCTCACAGAAGGTCTTGGGATGTTTTCTCGTTTAATTCAGTAAAAAAGAATGGTGCTTTATTGATTTTATAACAAAAGTAATTCGTTTATTCAATTATTTACAAAAACATACATATCACATAAGAAACAACCAGTGGTGTTAAGTAAAACATTCAAGTAGTAATAAATTGAAACTGAAATCATAATTGTAAAAGAGCTGTTTTGAGTAAAAAAAAAAAATAGATTGTGAAGCAGTCTCACTGGGTGCTTTTTAATTAGTAACACCTTTGCAATAACATAAAACACCAAACATGTTTACTGTCCATTTGGGAGCCAATGACTGCAACTGTAATGAATAGCAAAAGGGCAAGAACAGAACAGAATCAATCAGGCAAAAAAATGATGACATTTTAAAACAAAACGTCTGTGTGGAAGATATGTGCAGGTATGTTAAACAAAGCTTATGAATGGACTTCTGCTATGAAACCAACAAATTTGCAGAATTTTTACAGAATTAAGCAAGCATCCCAAGACTTTCTGTGACCATGCCATTTTTAGCCATCCATTTTCCATACCCGCTTGTGCTATACAGGTCATGGGAGTTTAGAACCTGTGTAGGAAGCTATGGGCGCAAAGCAGGAGCCCCAACCCATTGCAGGCCACTCACACCATTGACACACATTCACACCTACGGACAATTTGGAAACTTGAATTCACCTTTGCATGTTTTTGGACTGTTGGAGGAAACGGGGGAACACAGCATCATAATCTCACACATACACCACTATACTCTTACACAAACTCTATTATACCCTCTTACTTACGTACTTACGTCTTAAGTACATACTAGAATACAATTCGGGGAAGTTGGTGGGGCAGAAGGCAGTGCTATCGTTTGGCAACCATAGGGTTGCAGGTTCGAGCCCTGCTTGCTCCTGACCCCATCAAAGTGTCCTTGAGCAAGACACTGAACCCCAAATTGCTCCCGGTGTGCAGGTTGGCACCTTGCATGGCAACTTCTGCCACCGGTGTGTGAATGGGTGAATATGAGGCATAAATTGTAAAGTGCTTTGTAGAAAAGCGCTATATAAATGCAGTCCGTAAATTAAAAATGAAAATAAGAATGAATAAAAATAGTAATAAAAAATAACAAACAATTTACAACATAAAAAGAAAACTGATCCAAATGATAAAATTTCAGGGTGATGTATGGAAAGCCAGTAAAAAGAGATTAGTTCTCAGAAGTTTTTTGAAAGTAGGAAGCTTAGTGCATTGACGAAGTACAAGGAGGAGAGAGTTCCATAATTTAGGACCAGCTACAGTGAAAGCCCTGTCACCCATAGAGCGCAGAAGGGTGGGTGGAACGGTGAGAAGGTGAGCATCAGTGGACCGCAGAGTACGTGTAGGTTGGTATGACGTTAGGAGATCAGAAAGATATCTAGGTGACCGGTTATACTGTGCTTTGAAAACTAACAAAATAATTTTGTATCGAATGCAATATTGAATGGGTAACCAGTGAAGCTGGTGTAGAACAGGGGTGATATGTTGCCTGGATTTGGTAGATGTAAGAACATGTAAGAGTTTTGAACATATTGCAGCCTGATAAGGTTTTTAGCTGAAATGCCAAATAGCAGGACATTACAGTAGTCTAACCGAGAGGTTATAAAGGCGTGGAGGAGAGTCTCTGCAGAGGCGAAGGTAAGAGAAGCTCATATTCTTACATGCACTATCATAGTTTGTTTACTATCATAATGTCATACTCACACAACACTGTTCTCTCTTAGTCTCACGCACAACATATACTGTAGGATATGGCAGATGAATATAGTAACAACTATTGTATTATTATAAACTTGAACTAGAAAACTTTCTTATGAATTATTCAGACAGTAATTAAATCCATAGATGTCATTTTTTGTCACCATGCATTATTGAGTACTGTTGAAATATAGCTTGCAAATTAATCCTTTTAAACATTATTAAATTGCAAAATGAAAGCAGAATGATTGCCTTGGAATCTGAGGGCTGCAGTTTTGCAAGACACGCATGGAGACAGTACTTATTAGATATAATCTCAGAGCAAGAGAAATCCTTTTAGCGAGTGTAAGATGAGGTAGTGGAGTGCCAAGAATTGATAGCTAAAGGTATTTTTTCACCATAAGCAGTGCTAAGATCTTTTTTAGTTGTTCACCTTCAGTATTATGCTTTCTCATTAAGCCAACTTAGAATTCCCCAGATAAATGTGTTTGTCACTGTAACGATCGGGGTATGCTGTAAGATCAACAGGGCGTATTGAGGTGAGGAAATAAGACCATATGCTGCTGTCTAAAAAAAACACTGGTGAAAACAGAATTACTAATGGTCCTTTAGCACATGTACCCAGTGGATCCTTAATGGAAAACATCTCACGAGATAATGACATCCCCTAGTGTATCAGTTAAACCAATACACAATGTCAATAACAGTGCAAATTTAAACCACTGATCCCTGCACTACAGGCCATACAAATACTGTAATCTCGCGAGCATGGCTAATTCAGAATCCTGGTCGTGAAATATCCCTCTCGATTTCCTGTGATGGTCTTAAGGACAGCTAGGGTGAACAAAATAAGCATAAAATGGTTATAATGTAAAGGAGAAAGACACCAGTATGATTCCTTTTCTAGAAGATAATGCCTTGCTGCTTGACATCCACCTAAGGGCAGAGACAGCTGAAACCCACACAGTCACAGACCATTCATTAGCATTTTAAAAGGATGAGCATTTTAAGGTCAACTAAAGTGATACTTCTTTTCCATCAATTACTTTTTTTCCATTTGTTTGCCTGTAATTTAAAATAATCACATAAGCAGTCCACATTCTGCTTTAAGAGGCCTCATTTATGCTCCTTACAACATTTAATTTATAGACCTTATTTAAGTCACCTTAGTAATAATACAAAAACCAGGTGTACATGGGTATCTCCCTGACCTAGACTAGTATAAGTGTTTATGAAAAGCTTTTTAAAGCAAATTACAATATTTTCAAAAATCAATGATAGATGGGCTGAAGAGTCAAAACTGAGCGTTTG
Organism: Cyphomyrus plagiostoma; assembly: GCA_019775915.2. Lineage (NCBI taxonomy): Eukaryota > Metazoa > Chordata > Actinopteri > Osteoglossiformes > Mormyridae > Cyphomyrus > Cyphomyrus plagiostoma. The sequence goes on from JABFEA020000038.1 coordinate 8,591,701, forward strand.
TATATCCCGAGACAAGTTGACAGCTGATGGTAACAAGGTGTCATTTAAATGATTATGTTAATAATTTTCTTTATGGATGGGTTACAGGAAAGATACCCACTTAGGACTGTTTTCCCTTTTACATGCCACAGGGAAGGAAAATTCCTAATAGCTGTTTTGCTTAGCATTTCATGTGTCACTCTACAATCACATTTTACTGGAATTACTGTATATGAATGTGTATTACAATAATCCAGCTATGAAAATGGCACACATACATATTTGTATTATGTTTCATACCTGTGCGTATTGATGCATTTTTATATCTGAGCTCTTAGTAGAATTTACCACAGAATTGTAAGGACTGAAAGCAACCACACACGATATTGCCTTGACAAGATTTATTTTTGATAAAATATGCAAGCAAACACATGTGTAAAAGGACACATTTCAACCATATCAGTGAATTCAATGATAACCTAAGATTATGGCACTCCCAACTATAAATATAATGAACTGTAAGTCATTGATCATTGCAATCAAAACTATGCTGAATGATATCAGGGTGAAAACTAGCACCAAGTTTGGAAAAAGCAATTTCCCCAGTATATCCTTTGACTGGCAGATTGCCTTTCCATCACTGGCCTGTCCCTCTTGATTGCATCCTTCTGTGTGATTTCACCCTACCACCTTCTGATAGAAATGCTCTAAATAAGAAGGTAAAAAGATGGAAAGGTACACTCCTACTTCTTTTTACAGGCAAGGAAAAAAGCATGAAGTGACAAATCAGTTTAATGAATGTCTACTCCGAGGCGAATCAAAACAGAGCTCAGTATAACTATCAGTTACATATTATGTACCAAACAGACCCTACACTTATAAAATTTTATAGCTAGAATTTTACCACTGTGGATATTAGAAATGGATTAGCTTAACTGGATTTTAGGAAAAAAAAATATTAAAAAACATTAAATAATTCATTTTTTGCAAACCAAAAATAGTGAAGGGATATTCATTTTGGGTGGAAATCTGGTAAGGGATGCAGAGCGGTCAGTGAAGTGAAATGCGATGTGCCATATGCCACATTAAAATGGTGCATAGCAGCTGCTCGCATCAGGCAGAGGCCACCCGACAGGTCATTTTTCATTTGGCTTGATGTTACCACATGCTCCAGGCTGCACAGTAGCATCGCTACAGTGACAAATGGCATGTACACAAATTCAATTGTCTTAAGTCTTAGGTTGAATTTCATGTTTTTTACCTTGAGAGATTTCCACAGCAGTATACTGCCAAAAGAAGTCTTAATTCATCAATTCAGTTATATTCAAGTTAAGCTGAGTGGGTGGCAAGCAAATGATAACATCTGCAGTTTGTCTGAAAATGTCCATCCTTCCCATTCCATGCCATTCTCTGCCACTTATCCAGGATCGGGTCGCATGGGCATCAGTCTAAGCCGAGATGCCCAGAACTCCCTCTTGCTAGCCACCTCCTCCAGCTCCTCCAAGGGAATACCAGGCGTTCCTAGGTCAGCCAAGAGATATAATCTCACCAGCGTGTTCTGGGTCTGCCCTAGGGTATCCTCCCTGTTGGACATGCTTTCCTGAAACACCTTCTCAGGGAGCCATCCAGGAATCCTACAAATCCTAGATAGATGCCTGAACCATCTCAACAGGCTTCTTTTGATGCAGAGGAGCAGTGGCTCTACTTTGAGCCCCAAATGTCCAAACTCCTCACCCTATCTCTAAAGCTGTGCTCAGACACCCTACGGAACAAACTAATTTCTGTCGCTTGTTTTCACAGTGTCATCCTTTCGGTCACTACCCAGAACTCACGACCATAGGTGAGGATAGGAGCATAGATCAACTGGTAAATTGAAAGCTTCGCTTTCCAGCTCAGCTCCCTCTTCACCATGATAGAACGGTACAGCGTCTGCATTACTGCCAAAGCTGCAACCAATCCGCATGTTAATCTCTCGCTCCCGTCTTCGCTCACTCAAGAACAAGACCCAGAAATACTTAAACTCCTTCACTTGGGGCAGCAACTCATCCCCCACCCAGAGAGGGCAATCCACCCTTTTCCGGTCAAGAACCATGGCCTCAGACTTGGAGGTGCTAATCCGATTGCTGGCTGCCTCACACTCAGCTGCAAACTGCCCCAATGCATGTTGCAGGTCACCGGCTGACAATGCCAACAGAACCACATTATCCACAAAAAACAAAAGACGCAATCGTCAGGCCCCAAATCGGACCCCCACCACCAAGGCTCTGCCTAGAAATTCTGTTAATAAAAATATGAACAGAATCAGTGAAAAAGGTCAGCCCTGAGGAAGTCCAACATCCACTGGGAACGACTCTACTGGCAATGTAGACCAAGCTCTGACTTTGTTTGTACAGGGACCTGATGGCCCTCAATAACACACCCTGCAGCCCATACTTTTGAAGCACCCCCACAGCACCCCCAAGACACGATCATATGTCTTTTCCAAGTCCACAAAACACACATAGACTGGTTGGGCAAATGAATGCCTCTATTATCCTTGTGGGGATGAAGAGCTGGTCCAGTGTTCTGCAGCCAGGATGTAATCTATATTGTACCTCCTGGATTCAAGGTCCGATTAATGGTAGTAGCTTAGATCTTACTCAGGAGGCTTGAGGAGTGTGATCCCCCTGTAGCTGGGATACATCCTCGGTTCCCCTTTCTTAAAAATTGGGACCAGCACCCCAGTCTACCAATCCAGAGGCACAATGTCCACGCAATGTTGAAAAGTCCTGTCAGCTAAGACAGCCCAACAACATCGAAAGCATTCAAGAACTCAGGGTGAATATCATTCACCCCTAGAGCCTTACTACCAAAAAGTGTCTACTTCAGTGACCTCAGCCCATGAGATGAGCAAGTCCCCATCTCAGTCTTCCAGCTCTACTTCCTCCAAGAAAGGTGCATCAGTGCGATCCTCAAAATATTCCTTCCACTGCCCGACTATATCCCCAGTTGAGGCCTGCTGCCTCAGCAATGGAGTCCCAGAATATGGCTCATTTAGGCTCCATGCCCTCTGGCTCCCTTGGAGGCAAAGAGAAGTTCTGCTGGAGGTGTGAGTTAAAGATCTCCTGGACAGGGGCCTTCGCCAGATGCTCCAAGCATGCTCGCGCAATACATTTGAGTCTACCAAGTCTATCCGGCATGTTCCCCCACCATCGGATCCAACTCACCGCCAGGTGGCGATCAGTTCACAGCTCAGCTCCCCTCTTCAGTCAAACATATAGACGCAGATCTGATGATACAATTACACAAAATCGATCATTGAAATGCAGCCAAGGGTGCTCTGGTGCCAAGTGCACTTATGAACACACTTATGTTCGTTATGGACAAACTAGCACAGAAGTCCAATAACTTCTTATCGCTCGGATTTTGATTGGGCAGGCCATTCCTTCCAATCACGTCTTTCCAGGTTTCACTGTCAATTCCTACATGAGTGTTAGCAGAACAAAGTTAACCTCTGAGTCTCCTAGCAGAACAAAGTCCCCAGACATGGCACATTCCAACACTCCCTGAGACTTGGGTAAACTCAACCTACTGGCACCAAACTAGGGGACTATTGTTAGACCCACACCTGCCCTGCACCTCTCACTATGGGCAACTCCAGAGTGGAACAGAGTCCAGCCCCTCTCCAAGAGTTTGGTTCCAGAGCCCAAGCCGTGCATCGAGGTGAGTCTGACTATATCTAATCAGTATCTCTTCACCTCCCGCGCCAGCTCAGGCTCCTTTCCCACCAGAGAGGCTACATTCCATGTGCCGGGGGCCAATCGGTCCACTGAGGCCCCAGCCTCCGACTGCCACCTGATCTACACTGCAGCCGACCCCCATGGCTCCCCTTGTAGGTGGTGGACTCACACCTGCACATCCTCCCCCACCACCACTAATTTGAAACTGACCAGACTTCAGGCCAGTGACAGACTTTGCATTCCTATTAGTTTGTTCTACCTTTCAGCCTGGCTTGCCTTGATTTGCCCCCTCCTGCCCCAACAAAATACAGCAAAGGACATGCCAGTGGCTGCAATGGGCGGGTGAAACATATGCAGTACGGCTTGCTACTCTTCCCTAAGGACTCTGCTTTCTCCATCATACATTGCATTTGAACCTGTATGCCGCAAATGAAGTCAAGTTAGCATATAAAGAATGAAATACATTATATTTTGTTGTCATAGCAGTGGAAATGCACATAAAATATGTACGCATTTGCGCTTTTACAAACAATCGTTTGTCGCTCGTATCGTTCTTAAAGGTGAATGCGTACTTAAGTTCCAGTCATGTCCATCCCTGGTTATAACTGAGAATTTTCCTAATGCTGGTCCTAGTGGCTTACTGTGCATGGTGGTTTTTTAACTTTATAGGCTGTTAGCTTTGTATTGGGCTGTTAAATGAGTGAATGCATTTTGTAGAATCACAATATATACTTAAGGACTTGAATTCAAATGACTTGCGTGCCAACTTGGCTGCAATGAAAACAGTGAGATGGGTGGTTTTAAAAAAGTTAAATTTGGTGAAAACAATTCTAGCCCTGGGGAGGGAGTTTCCCACAATGAACTGATGACCCATAAGGATTTACAGCTGTGAAGCTGCAATCTTGAAGTCTTGAAGGTAAACCATATCAATTAAGACCTATGAAATGGGTTTGTGCAAATTAACACATATCTGCTAAAAAGGTTTAAAATGTGGTGTTGTCAAAAGGCATCTGAATCATCATTTAACTAAGACTAAGCTTGAACCAAACCCAAACTGACTCTACCAGCTGTTTTCTAAAAGACACTGAAACTTACGCCCAGTGTTGCTAAGGTAGATACGGTCAGTGATGTACTAGCATGCCAAAAATGTTTATGAATGTTTTTGTAATTCAGTTTACATTGTGAAATAGTCAAGATTATCAGGTCCTGCCTTTTGTGCAGTTGGCTGACCTTTTGAATAATGTCACAGCCGTCCAGGTCACAGACAAATGCAACAGAAATTCTCACAGAAAATAGTTCAAGTGGTAGAACACTTGAAAAGGAGCGGTGCTTACATATGTGGCTTAATTAGAAGCCAGAAAATTAAGAAATTTTCTATCTTAGGAGAAAGTAATGACTTATCTCAGTTCAAAATAAATGTACACACAAGGTATCATGATATACAGAGAATGTGTGCATGTTTCATATTTTGGCTAGCATATACATTTTTTTGCAACATTTTAATACCAAAATACATATTTACATATTACTGATTGGGGCGGCATGGTGGTGCAGTGGTTAGCACTGTTGCCTCACACCTCTGTGACCCGGGTTCTGGTCTCCGCCTGGTTTCATGTGTGTGGAAACTAAATGATGGAAACTCAGCTACATCGATAAGCACATAAATTATGAATTATTTCCTGCATAGAAATGTGTAGCGCCAGTACATTTAAACAACTGGATCGCATTTTAAAACATAATTTTATATAGACATCGCACCTCTCCCGTAAGTTCGGTGAGTCTCCCGCAAATGACCACAGCTCCCTCACACCCCCGAATGATGCGCCGCACCCCGGAAATCCGTCCACACAGAAATAAAAGCAATCAAACGTCTTCAGTGAATTTCCTTCAGTCAGCGCACTAAATTGCGAAGGTCAATATTATGTATTATTTTGACAATAATATAAGTAGATTATTTTACCATTTATGCAAATTCCTTAATTGTATTCCATTGCTACTTTACAAAAGTCTTCAAGGAGTCTTTCATGACAGCCTTGGCAACTAACCAAGTGTCTAACTAGTGTAGACCTGAATAATACAGCACATGAAACGACACTTGTTAAACTCACCTCAATATGCATTTTACAGTCGTTTAAACCGTCATGAGCAATGCTGAAATCACTGTAACAGCGCGCAACATTGTCGTCATTTTCATCCTTATTAAACAAGGATACACTTTTGTGAAGTCTGAAGTAAAATGCGTTCTATGTTTTCGTTTTTTGGGGCACTCTCCCTCTGTTATGACGCTCCACCGAACCGATAACTTTGCTCCGCGAAAAGTTAAATAAAAGCCCGCCCGCATTGAAACCTGATTCAATGGAAATGGGTTCGAAAATGGGTTCGAGTTTCTGCCTGGGTTACATGTGTGTGGATTTGCATGTTCTCCCCGTGTCGTCGTGGGGTTTCCTCTGGGTACTCTGGGTTCCCCCCACAGTCCAAAGATGTGCTGAGGATGATTGCTAAATTGCCCATAGGTGTGCATGTGTGAGTGGTTGGTGTGTGTGAATGTGCCCTGTGATGGGCTGGCCCCCCATCCAGGGTTGTTCCCTGCCTCGTGCCCATTGCTTCCGGACCCCCCCGTGACCCAGTAGGATAAGCGGGTTGGAAAATGGATGGATTGATGGATATTACTGATTTGTAATTTTTTACTTAAAGACTCTTTTATTGATGCGATTATATATTTATATGTTAAAAAGTACTTTTACTATTCTGAATAAAGCATCCATTAAGTGAATGGCAAATTGGCTGGATGCCTGTCTTTATTTTGTCAGTATTTATTTTAGTCACCCCAGGTTAAGTTTGTTTATATATCATACTCTCCCTTAGATTCAGGGAATCTTACAAACCAGCTGAAATGGGATAAAGGTGTGATGGCAACTGGCGTCTTATACTGGGTGTACTCCAACCTTGTGTGTCGCCCAGCCTGGAATAGGTTACAGGCCCCCATCAGATTAAGCAACTGGAAAATGGATGAATGGATGACATGATATGAAGCCAGGTCACGTTTACAACAAAAATCTACAATAATTTGTTATACCTCTCAGATGGAAGAATGTATTTGAATCTATTCCAACTTAAACATCATGAAAAACCATTTAATCTGCTTATGAAAAAAACAAGCTTTTCTCTTTAAAAATTACTTTTAAGTTCACTTCAAAGAAATAGAAAATGGGTAATTATTTCTAAATATATGGGAGTAATTTTGCAAAGAACCACACTGCACATGATATCTGTGCCACTCTCCCTTTCACATTTCCCACTGCAGTTTCCTGTTACCAAATGTGTCACTTGTTGAGCTGTATCTGTTGAATCTTGTTTTCAGCACCTGCTCATTTGCTGGCATTTTTCAAGGTGCAGTCAGTGAAGCTTTGTTTTATATTCCTGATTATGAGGCTTGCTCTTGGTCAGCGCACAGAACCATGGGAATTGAGGATGGGAGAAAGAAAGAGGAGATTTGTACGCTTATTACAAAAGATTTGCAGATTTGCAGAGCTACGGATGAATATAACTATATAAAGGCAAAGAAGGTGCATTTTAAATAGGCAGGTTTTACGGAGTTAACACTGAACACATACAAAAGTCATGAAAACTGTCAAAAGGATTACCGTGAATGGTAATAATTACATCCATTAGATTTTTATTATATATTACAGTGGTACCTCGGTTCTCGAACTTAATCCGTCCCGGACTCCAGATCGAATCTTAAAAAGTTCGAGTTTTGATCGATTTTTTCCCATAAGAAACAATGGAAAATTCCAAAATTCCACCTAAATATGTTTTTTAAGCATTTAAACATAAAATGAACAGGATAAAACAAGAAGAGCATTTTTTTCTTAATGGCTTCCAAAATGATAAAGATCTTATCCCAACATT
>JABFEA020000038.1:8660498-8670621 GCA_019775915.2 Cyphomyrus plagiostoma
CCCCCCCCCCCCCCCCCCCCCCCCCACCCCCCCCCCCCCCCCCCCCCCCCCCCCCCCCCCCCCCCCCCCCCCACAATAATATTCCTCTCTAGACAAGGGGGGCCCTGCAGAGAAAGTTTGGGAACCACTGGCCTAACCTATCTATCTGTCTATCTAATCTACTTACCAATCAGTCAAATAAATACTGAAACAGTGGAATATGTTGTGTGTTGTTTTACACCTGGGGTTAGTTTTAAATAGTTTTAGAACCTGGCAAGGACCAGATGATTTTTTTTTTTTTTAAATTATCATATCATATGATACATGAAACCATAGGACTGAAATAGGGTGCACTTTCTTTTTGACATGACTGTAGATTGAATGAATGAATGAACGAACGAACAAACAAAAACACATTCTCAATATGTTGACATTGCTGTATTATCTTTGAGATCATACTTGTGATACCATGTATCTTTTATGTATCTTCCATGGCAGTTGCAAAAGTGCAAATTCCTACTTTGGATATCTAGAAAATAAACTTTGGAACCTTGCAGAATTGGTTTTAGAATGATCCAGAGCAAACAAATGATTTCAATTTGAAACCCGTATGCTTTTCATAATGCGAATGTTAAAAAAAACAAACTCCTCCAAAACCATCTCTATTGAATTTGACTGGTAGTATATCTGGCTATTATCATCATCATGATCATCATCTAATCATTTTGTATGTAGCTATTGTAGCTTTATTTTTTTTTAAGTTATGCTTAGATAAAGTTATGGTTTGACTTGAATGTGGAGTTCTTTGTTACCCAGATAAACTGGCACATTATTTGTTCTTTACTCCTTGTCATATTTAAAGATTTTCATATTTTTATCTTTGCAGTTTCAAAGGCACATCAGGAAATCTGAGGGCCAGAAGATTCCAAAAATTGAATTGCAGATTTCAATCTATGGCGTGAAAATTTTGGACCCTAAAACAAAAGTAAGTTTCAGGCTTATTTTGGACATCTTTTAATATGGTGATTATTACATGCATACCTTGCCAGTGTGAAGCTTAATTATACAGTGGATGTTGCAGGGGAGACCTGTGACACTTCATCTAGTAAGGGGTCAGTTCTATAACAGAGTAGTTCCCCAAAGTACAAACAGCAGATTATTATAATTTTTGCTTGAAATGCTGTCCAGCGTGCTTGATGAAGGGGAAACGGGTGCTTTGCAAAGTGACATGCAGTTAATGTATTGCTTGGGGGGTTATTTTCTATACTGAAAAGCAACCATAGACTTATACTAAAGTGTCATAAAAGCAAATGTAATTTGATTAGGCACCTTGGGAATTCATGTTTCCTTTTGATGGGTAATGGTCATTTGAGTAATGCACTTGTACTCCTGTTCTATTGTAGAACAAAATAAAGGAAATTATTTTGTTCCTTTTCTGACATTTTCTTTTTCATCTTACAGGATGTGCAGTACAATTGTCAGTTGCACAGGATGTCTTTCTGTGCTGATGATAAAACAGACAAAAGGATATTCACATTTATCTGTAAAGATTCAGAGTCTAACAAACACTTGTGTTATGTTTTTGACAGTGAAAAATGTGTAAGTGAAATATCTGCTTTTAAAACCACTATGTAATTATATGTGTTTTTTTTTTTTTTTCTTTTTTGACGTGTTAATGTGAAGTTTTATATAACCCTTTTAGGCAGAAGAGATAACTCTCACTATTGGCCAAGCCTTTGACTTAGCATATAAAAAGTTCTTGGAATCTGGGGGGAAAGATGTGGAGACACGAAAGCAAATTGGAAGTTTGCAAAAAAGAGTAAGATTTTTTTAAATTTATCATCAGTGTGAACAATATGCTAGAAACAGTGCATGTTGATATTCTAGCCCTACATAAATAGAAAGTAGTATGTGGTCCATGAAAAATAATCCTAAACAATTACCATTTATTTTAGATACAAGAATTAGAAACTGAAAACTCTGAGTTGAAAAAGCAACTACAAGGTCTCAAAGGGCAACTACAGGTAGCTCATGAAACACCAGTGAGTTTGAGTTTTTATTTTATTCACACATTACTTTCTGTCAGTATGTGTTATTTCTTTATTGATACATAATGCTTTCTCCTGCCATCTTTTTACAGCTCCTGCTCTCAAACTCTACTAATGAAGCATATATTCTGCAAAGGCCTTCATCTCTCTTCTGGTGTCATAGTTTGAAGTCACTCTCTTGTTTAGATATCTCCTCTGTCACGCTCACTCCTATGAGTTCGCCTGACTCTTGCCTGTCTGCGGGACTACTAACTCCTCCTCCTGCTAAAGCTACATTGCCAAAGTCACCGAATGGGCACAGTGTCCCACGGCCTCGTGTAAATCCGCCCTGCACTTTCCAGTTTCCAGGCTTGCTTTTTATTATCTTTTCATGTGCAACCACTCCTTCTTTAGTAGAAATGTAATGGCTCTGTAACTGAGACTGAAACCACAATACAAATATTCACAATGTCGTGTCACTGGTTCTGGAAGAGAGAACCTTGATAATATCCACCCCCCCCCAATTATACCTATTTTATTGTCTTACAATTGTGTGTGTCACATGACTATTTTAGTCTAATCATGATCAAGTGATCACATTTGTGGTAAAAGCTAGTTTTATTAGGTTAAGATAACTCTGAGGTTGCAGAGCACCTGGGCAAATTCAGGTCAGCGGTATTTTATTTTTTAATTTATATTTATTTATTTATATTTGTGCATGTATGAATATGAAGTAAATCTAACATGTTCATTAATGTCTCAAATTGTTAGTAATTAATACTAATTAAAACCCACGAATGCCCCCCCCCCAAAAAAAAAAAAAATAAACACTGTAGCTTTGACATCACTTTATGCTTAGCGCTTTACTTCAGCCTTCCATACTCAATCTTTTATCCTTTGTGAAGTGGATATTTCTAACAACATTGCGTGAGTTGTTGTCAGGCATACAGAACTTCGTATTACCGTTTTATTCGTCAGTGGTTGCTAATCGAGGTAGTCACTAAGTGAGGAGTAGTTTTGACTTTACCTAGCCACAAAATATGGATCATATGCCAAAGAAAATATAAACAGGATAAACTGGGCTGCAGCAAGTGATGGTGCACATACCGATGGGGCACATGAGGATGGTGCACATACCAGGCTAACATAGTTACAATACCTGCTGTTCAAAAGATTCAGTGTTTCTGATTTTCAGTCCAGTGCCTGCAGTCACCTACAGTATATCATCTTTCCAAGTTTTGAAAAACAGCAACTGTTTGAATCTTAAGATATATAGCGTAGTGTTTGAGTGGACAACCACAATATTTCATGGTGGTGGGTTTCAGAAACACAACAAGTATGCCAAATGTTAAATATATATTTGTTATTACTAAATTGTCATGCCGTGCATGTCATTTAAACCTTTGTTATTGCAGGCCGGAAGCATCTCAATGAAAGCCCCTTGTACTGACATGTTTGACATGGTGCCATTTTCTCCCGTGTCTCCGATGGTACTGTCACCAGCAAGAAATAATCAATCTCCCACATCTTCTTTTATGAGACCAGCTGAAACAAGTGCGTATTTTTAGGATACTGAACTAAGTCATTATGCATTCTTTTCTAACCTCCAATATTTAGAAATTCAGTGTATTTGATGACTATTTGTTGATATTGATCAGTAACATTTTAAATGTTTAGTTGGACTGAAACATGTCTGTGTTGTTCAGGGAGAGATCTGTTTGGTGCTGAACCTTTTGACCCCTTTATGTGTGGAGCAGCAGAATTTTCTCCTGACATCCAGTCCAAGTTGGACGAAATGCAGGTGACTGCATGTTTGTGAATAATATATAGAGATTGTATCCAACTGGATCGAAGAATGGATTTCAAACGCTGCTGAGGCAGAAGAAATGTGCTTAAATCATTCACACAGCTGAAAATGAGGAACATTTAATAACTCCAGCCATCAGATTTTGGACACTTACACAAAACTTATGTCAGATATTTGCAGTATTTACTGAACTTGGTAATCTCTTAAGTCGTGTGAAATGAATGTGGACTTTTTAACTGCATGTGGACTTTTTCTGTATGCTTGTAATTGTTAATGAAGTGAGAGATACTTAAACTTTTTTTTTCCAATTTGCTCTTTATTGGCAGCGTCAGAGATGGTTGGTATCTGTAAAAATGGTACAGTTTGTGCTGGCACTGTCACACATATATGCATGAATATATTTTCTTGCTTATTTCCTTCTGCATGACTGTAACACGCATGTGAATCGGGATGTAAGGCAAGCTGTATTTTAACTTTTTTTTCCTTCCTCCTTTATTTCTGTGTGATATCTTATTTGTAAAAACTTGCATGCTTTTCATTTTCAATTAAAAATAATCAAACTTATATTTTTGTCGTTGGTGTACTTGAATAGGTTATAAAATACTAAATGTCTTATGTTTGGGTGACAAGGCTTGCTTTGGTGCAGGTAGTTAACTTTTTGTAGCAGTTTTGTTTACTTTATACCTGGCTCTTTAGTTAAACTTAATATTTACTGGTATGCATTTTAATGATGATAATAATATTGGTTGAATGCTTAGTATTGTTCGATTCTGACCTTCAGTTCTGAGTATTTAATGGCTGCATGTTCCCTGCATGTTTATGTACATGTTTAATCCAGGCATTATGGTAAAATGGTCTGTTTACACTGTGATTGTGTTTCTCTGTGATGGACTGTAACATAATTTCTGGGAAATGCTCTAGGCTCACTGAAACCTTATATTGGGTAAACAGTTATTGGACATGGATGGAACATAATAGTTTCAGTTTATAATTTAAAATATGTATTTCTACTAAATGGATTTTTGGTAAATATATGTGAGGGGCATAAACAGCACAGAGTAGCAGATCAGCAAGTGTGATCATTTGGAAAGTTCTGGAAAATTAGTGAATTTTCTAAACAGATGAAGGTGTTTCATCTGCATCCCTCTGGTGGACACTCTGAGAATTGCCAGGCTTTGTGACAGCATTAGCAAAATTTTCTTCAATCATATACAGTGGTACCTCGGTTCTCGAACTCACTAGAACTCAAATTTCTTGAAAGTCGAAGAAACCAGTTTGACCTAGAACTCAATATGAATATCAGTAGTCGAACCGTGAACGCTGACCTAATATAAATTGCACGCGCCAGTATGACGCGAGTCATACTACAGTGCAATTCTTACTTGAATGCCTTCTTCACAGATTGGACGATCAACCAAATAAAGCAGCACAACATTACTGTAACTAACAATAAATAAACCAGTAACTTACATGAATTATTGGAGCATTTATGTCATTTATTTAAACTTTATTTTACCAGGTAAATTAACTGAAAACCAATTCTCACTGCTTTATGTGATATTTGGGAGAAATAGCAGATTACGCATCGGAACTGACTGGGATACAAACGTCATGCGAGTAACTAAACTATTCAGCCAATAAGGGCAAAGGTGTGTCGTCACGGAGGCGGTTTCAGTTTGTGCAGCTGGGTGAGAGGTCGCAATGCATCTAACCGTAATGCATTGCGTCAGGATCAGAATGCATTGCTTTAAGCCATCGCTGTAAGCAGTTCAAACGCACCCAGTGACCGGACTGGGGAAACAAACTGAAACGTGGACTTAATACGGAGGACTAATGACAACAACCAGAAACAGCTGATCACGTGGTGATCCCACAAGAGGTTATCGAGGGGGCGTGGCACACAGAAGGAGCGGACGATTGGGGCAGGACAGGGGTAATGTTAGGGTAAGATCTTTATCGTTTTGGAAGCCAATAAGAAACAAAATGCTGCTCTTGTTGTATCCTGTTCATTTTGCGTTTAAATGCTATATAAAAAACATATTTAGATGTAATTTTGGGGGGCCAGGAACCAATTAATTGGTTTTCCATTATTTCTTATGGGAAAAATTTGATCAGAACTCGAACTTTTCAGGATTCAATCCGGAGTCCAGAACGGATTGAGTTCGAGAACCGAGGTACCACTGTACACCTGAAATCTGTCCCTGTTCTGAGAAACATCATAGTAGTATTGAAATATGTCAGTATCCCTATTTTATTTATTATAAATCTAGAAAGACACACACTTATATATGATACTACATTTTTAAAATGCATTTTGTTAAATGCAAATTATTTTACATATGAAGGTAATGGGAAGCAATGGCTTCTATATAGGCCAGTCTGTTTTGCTTAATAGAGTCAATACACAAATACATTTAGTTTTGATCTGTATTGTGAATATGAATATTTTCTCACATTTATAGGTAGAGTAAGGTTAGCAAAGTATTCCTTTTGATTCTTGACATTTGGAAGGTTATATGAATTTATAATATAATTGCACACTCATATCAACCAGGAAAATATTCAAAATTTGATAGTAAATATCCTCATTTTTATCAGGTTTTATCTTCATATTTTTTATGCCCAAATAACCTTTTTCATACACTCCTATTAGGTACACCACCTGCATTGGGTACACCTGCTTCTTAAACAGCTCCTCTCTCCAAAATAGTCAACCAAGTGTCTGCAACTGAATGCAGACACTGTAGATGTGGCCAAGATGTCCGGTTTCTGTGCCTCACAGAACAGCTAAGACATTAGATACAAGTCATTTTTAATGTATGATTGTTGGTGCCAGAAGTGGTGGTTCCAAAATAACATAAACAGTGACTCTCGTGAGAGTTTCACATATGACAGTGTCTAAAGGTTACAGAGAATCATACAAAAGAGAATGATACAAAAGTTCCAGTCACTGGCATTTCTGTTGCTGTTATTAGAAAGATCAGCAGAGAATAGCCAGACTCCCTAATGCTGACAGGCTACAAGTGGAAAAAATACCAGCACAGTCCAACATCCAAGGATCTGTATACAGTTCTGTATAAGTGTTCCAAATAAACTGGTCACTGAATGTATGTCACCGTATATCAATGCAGTTATTTTAATAACAGCAATATATGAAAATTACAAATATTTAAAAATTATTTTATCATAATTGAGGGCAGGAGTATGGCTCTGTATATACCATAATTCTGATCTTTGGATTTTATTTTAATGGTCTTTTTCGATATACTTAACAGAATTGTGCTCATAACTTCTTTTCCCTTTTGTTTTTCAGGAGGGGTTCAAAATGGGACTAACATTAGAAGGAACTGTCTTTTCTTTTGATCCTCTGGACAGCTGTTGCTGATGCCAAGAAACCTTTGTCTTGTACAACTGAAGACAATTGCGTTTGATAAGGTCCACGAATAGTTTTTCAGCTAACAAGATGATGAGTAATTCTGAAATATGTCTTAGCTTTTGGTTTAGACACAAATTGCACATAGAGTAAAGCACTATTTTTTTATAATAAATAGAGTGAAATCATAATTTAGAAGCCATTGGATCTGTAGAGAATTTTTGTGTCCAACTTATATGTGTGTCAGACTGACATGTAGCTCAGTATGAATACTCTTGCCTCACGATGTCAGCTTTGAATCTGTACCTGCTGTGTGTGTGTGCAATGTTTGCATGCTGTCACCCTGTCGTGTGGGTACCAGTTTCCTCCCGCAGTCCAAAAACATGCAGCTACATGAAATGGCATCTCAAAATTTATCCATGGCATCTCAAAATTTATCCATGGCATGTTATTGTATGTGTACATAACCATTGGTGTGTGCAACCTGTGAGGGACCGGCATCCCGTCCAGGGTGTACTCCAACCTGTGACCCGTGAGAGAATGGTATCCCATCCTGAGTGTACCCCAATCTGCGACCTGTGAGGGACCGACATCCTGTCCAGAGTGTACCCCAATCAATGACCTGTGAGGGACCGGCATCCCATCCAGAGTGTACGCCAATCTGCGACCTGTGAGGGACCGACATCCCGTCCAGAGTGTACCCCAATCTGCGACCTGTGAGGGACCGGCATCCCATTCAGAGTGTACCCCAATCTGCAACCTGTGAGGGACCGCCATCCCATCCAGAGTGTATCCCTGCTTTGTGCCCTGTGCTGCTTGGGAAATGATCTGTGACCCTGAGCAGGATAAAAGGCTGGGATATGAATAGAAGAGAATAATAATAATAATAATAATAATCATAATAATAATAACGAACCACTCACAACATTATACACTATACCAGGGGCCTGTTTCACAAAGCAGAATTTCTTGTTTAGAGGGATAACTTGTCAGATTTAAGGATCATCACTTTGTTCGCTTAAAAGTAGCCCAGAGTATTTATCCAACGAGTTATCAGGCTAAGCAAGAAATCCCACTTCATGAAACAGGCCCCAGATAAGTGGCTGCAATGTGGTTGAAATAATAACCAACCATGTTTTTTATGCATTACCATAATAACTTAATGCTTATTTCTGATAAATTTATATTCATATTTTAACCCGGGAAGCTTTATGGGTTTGTTCTTTATGTAGCCTTGTATTGTAGCCTTTGCAATTGTAATTATAAAATAAAAACACAATAAATTACGCCTAAATTAAGTTCTTTTGTGAGAATGGGGTGTGTTTGCATGGGTGCAGTGTCAAACCATGCTGCAAGGTTCTTTTTCCCTTTCCCACCAAAACTTTTTTTTTCTATCATGCAGAAAGGATTTTTCCTTATTTCCATCCATCTATGAAAAGGAATTGTGTAATAAATAACAAAAACATATTTAGGTGTAATTTTGGGGGGCCGGGAACCAATTAATTGGATTTCCATTATTTCTTATGGGGAGAATTCGATCAGAACTCAAACTTTTTAGGATATGATCCAGAGTCCGGAATGGATTAAGTTCGAGAACCGAGGTACCACTGTATTTGTAGGGTAAAAAGTATTTCTAATTTTGAGTGTGTTGTTTTCCCTCCTGAGAATCCTATACCATACATAAGGTTGTGTATGTATGCTGTGAGGACCTCTTACATTCTAGATAACATTGTCAAAGGCAGTCATAGGTTTAAACTAAAAAAGTCGGTGTAATAGCTTTAGTACTACAGCAGATGGAGCCATCTATATTATTCAAAGGCATATTCTATCGTTACTCAATCTGATTGTTGTTACAAGTCTTTTTTGCATTTTTTTTATAATAATGGTTATTATTTATTAGCAGTTTTTACAAGTAGTTTCCACAAATTTCATTTTACTCCACAGGTGAAACAATGTCGTATAGTGGCCTTGGAGCAGTTTTCAGGGTTAAAAAGAGTGATATTATCAATCTGGGGAACTTGAACCTTTCAACCATGTTCTAGCCCACAGAGCCATCACCCCATGATTCTCCCTTTTTTTCATAATCCATAATAAACATCTTATTTTTATTTTTTTTTCCCAGGACCCTAACATTCACAATAGTTCTACAATGCGACCTTCTGGCATGATTTTCTTGGTTCAACCTGCGCTAAAATTCAGCGAATTGCTCACTTTGTTATTCACCGGAATAAATATTTTCCTTGTAGATGATGGGGTGTGCACCAGTCCACAGTACTGTGAATATGAGGGGTGAGGTTCTCAGCAGTAGTTGAAAGGTACCAGGTTTCATTACAAAACACCCATGTTCATGTTGTCCATAATTTTTATTATTTTATTTACAAAAAGCAAACGGGTCCAACATCAATGCCAAATTCTTGATCTGGGCCACCAACATCCACAAGGGCTATATCCACAACAGGAAGCCTTGCAGTTTGCTGCGTCCTATACTCAAACACAGTCTTTCCCCAGGAACCAGTTGCTGCCTGTAAAGTGAAGGGGATTTCACAGCTACATATTTGCTTGGCCCAATAACATTAAATTTTCTATTAGTAAATGATTCATTTTTTTTTTTTTTTTTACTTACTGCGCAGCTATCCTCTGTTACAGTGTACTGGAAGCGATTGTTCCCCTCTGCTTTTAATTCTATGTCATTTGCCGACTTGAGGATCAGGGCTTTTTTCAAATTTCCTGTCTTCTCATCGTTGTATGCCACACTGTTTTTGCAGTGGTAGGTGATTGTCTGAGATGCCTCTTTGGATAGTAGGCGAATAAATGTCATTTGGACAGTGACAGAGTTTGGTGCCTGATCTTTGCTTCCATAGGTAAACTGTCAATTAATAAGGGTTAAACAGTTATACATTACATTTACACAATTATACTGCTCTCTCTCGCTCTCTC
>JABFEA020000038.1:8673170-8697352 GCA_019775915.2 Cyphomyrus plagiostoma
GTGGGGAGTGCTCCGGGAGTATGGGGTGCCGGGCTGCCTTATAAGGGCTGTTCGGTCCCTGTACAACCGGTGTCAGAACTTAGTCCACATTGCTGGCAGTAAGTCGGACTCGTTCCAGGTGAGAGTTGGACTCCGCCAGGGCTGCCCTTTATCACCGATTCTGTTTATAACCTTTATTGACAGAATTTCTAGGCGCAGCCAGGACGTTGAGGGTGTCTGGTTTGGTGACCTCAAGATTAGGTCTCCACTTTTTGCAGATGATGTGGTTCTGTTGGCCTCATCAGACTGTGACCTTTGGCTCTCACTGGGACAGTTCACAGCCGAGTGTGAAGCGGCTGGAATGAAAATCAGCACCTCCAAATCGGAGACCATGGTCCTTAGCCAGAAAAGGGTGGAGTGCTCTCTCCGGTTCACGAGTGAGGGTAGGATGGAGCAGAAGATCGACAGGCGGATTGGTGCGGCGTCGGCAGTGATGCCGGTGCTGCATCGGTCTGTTGTGGTGAAGAAGGAGTTGAGCCAAAAGGCAAAGCTCTCGATTTACCAGTCGATCTACGTTCCTACCCTCACCTATGGTCACGAGCTGTGGGTAGTGACCAAAAGAACCCTTAGAGATAGGGTGATGAGCTTGGTCATTTGGGAGGGACTCAGAGTAGAGCCGCTGCTCCTCCGCATTCAGAGGAGCCATATGAGGTGGCTCGGGCATCTGCTTAGGATGCCTCCTAGACGCCTCCCTGGTGAGTTGTTCCAGGCATGTCCCACTGGGAGGAGGCCCCGGGGAAGACCCAGAACACACAAGCGGGACTATGTCTCTCAGCTGGCCTGGGAATGCCTTGGGATTCCCCCAGAGGAGCTGGAGGAAGTGGCTGGGGAGAGGGAAGTCTGGGTTTCCCTGCTGAGACTGATGCCCCCGCGACCCGACCTCGGATAAGCAGAAGATGATGGATGGATGGAATTCCTAATCAAACTTGTTATCTTTGCAGTCATCTCTATTAGTTAGTTATTAGACATTTTTTGAATTTAATATTTGTTTTGACTTACTTCAGGACCAATTTCACCGGTGAGTCCACGTGATCCTGGTGGTCCTGATGGCCCTCGATGCCCATTGCTTCCCTCTTTCCCTAGAGGCCCAACTGGCCCAGGAGGTCCCTAAAAATGTAAATGTTAAAATTCATTTGAAAAGCTGAAAAATTTACATTATACTGCCAATGATATACAATGATTGTTAATGTTAATAATTACTCTTAATCCATGAGGTCCAATGATCCCTGGAAGTCCTTGATCTCCAGTTCTACCCTAAAAACAAAAAGTATGATGATGACATATTTTAGACAGCATCTCTATACTCATGAAACCTTTCCAGATATTCAGAATTATTAATGGGGTTTTACTTACTGGTGGTCCAGGTAAACCCTGTAATCCAGTGAAGCCTCTGTGACCTTTTTGCCCCCTTTCTCCATGATCACCAATATCACCCTTTTCACCTCTTGGTCCTTGAGGTCCCTGTTATTACACATTATAAATACAACAACCATTAGGTAAGTTAAACTAAATTACTATTTGTCAAAGTTTGATGCCTTAAAGTAGCAAAGATATACAGGCAGTCCCCAGGTTAAGAATGTCTGACTTACAGACTAACTTCAGAACAGACAGCCATAAAGCCTATTATATATTTTTTTTAATTGGGTTAAATACAGTGGTTCATAACACTGCACTACTTTGTGACTCTTGTTAAAACACCGGGCAACTTCAGTGTTTGTTAGCTTGAGGTACAGTACAGTATCATATGTAGTTACTCTTATTATTAATGTTTAATTACTATTAATACTGTGTACTGTATTATTGTTTTTCCGACTTTCCAATTTAACAAATTATGTGGTGAGGATCAAGAAGGACGGACAGCAGTCTTGGCAACAACACCCACAAAAAGACACTGACGTTTGTTTGCAGAACGGCTACATTGTATGCATTGGGCATCAGGGGGTTTATTATGTTTACGGTAGTGTGGAAGAATTAATGATAAAAGGCAGCAATGAACTGATTAAGTGGGTTTGTCACCTGACTTAGTCCTACCCTGGGACATCTACATCCTCTGGCATCTTACAGAGGTCAAAATCTTACTATTAATCCTCGCTTTCCTGCTGCACCAGGAGGCCCCATAGGTCCTCTGGAGCCCTGTAAAGAAACATGAGGAGTAAGAAATGCATGCAAGACATGTTACAACTCGGCATATCACATGCATAACCTGGTACACAAACAGCGTCTACGTGTGCTATGTTAATGTGGAAAAGGCTCGTGACTGCGTGCCCTGACATGTAATGCAGGAGATGCTTTGCGAATATAATGGTACGCATAAGGCCCAGTAAAAAAAAAATTTCCTGTGTAAATTCCACTGCCGGCGTTCACAAATTTTGAATGAAACATCTTTTTTTAAAAAAATATTTTCTTTTCATATTAATTTTGCAGATCAGCCCATATGTCATACATCTGTTGCTGTTCCTTTTGTTTACAGTTGATGTTGAAAACTTGTCTTCCGTTATCTTTTTTCTAAGAAATAAAAATAAAAAATAGAAAAAAAAATCGCCCTCCCTCATCACTTGTTTCTGATTGAAACGATGATAAACTAATAATTATTTTTACTGGGCCTAATATGTGCACACCATTTGTAATGTTAATTTACCGTTGCGCCTCTTCTCCCAGGTTCTCCAGGAACACCTACTGGACCAGGAGAGCCCGGTGCCCCTTGAGCACCACCAACGCCTTCAGGACCTGGATTCCCTCTATCTCCCTGTATTTAAATATCGACCCACAGTTTGGCACTTAATGCATAAATTAAAATACTTCACACTTCTATAGGAGTGACACAATACAGCACATCTAAGAAAACATACTTACATGGGCGCCTATTATTCCCTCTTTGCCTGGAGGGCCATCAGCCCCAGCAAGACCCTAGATGATGTACAGGAAAAAGAACGTATTAATATCAAGAAGGAATGGGATTGCTTTATTAGAATGCATATTGGTTAACGACATGTAAAAAAAATATGGTCTCTTGTTGGCAAAATCTCTCAAAAGAAGAAATGAAACTTTACTTCTGCACCAGGGTCGCCCCGAGGTCCATTTGCACCCGGCAAACCAACTGGCCCAGGGGGACCTTTATCTCCAGGAGGTCCAGGAGCTCCTTGTTTTCCAGGAGGCCCCTAAAAACAAACAAACAAAAAAACTAAATGGTGAGACTATTAACTAAAACTATTCTTATGAATATTGTTTCTAAATAGGAAATTAATATAGGAACACCCAAAAGTGACTGGTATATTTTCATGTTTGTTTGGTATTATTATGATTATGATTAAAAATTATGTAGAAAATATGATACATACTGCTGGACCTGGAAGCCCTGCCATTCCTCTTTCTCCCCTTTGTCCGGGAAGACCCACAATTCCTCTCTGCCCTGTGGTTCCTGCAGGACCTGGTGGGCCATCAGGTCCCTGATAAAACATTATTAAATAGAATATTACTGAAACATTTCTTTATCGTGCAACAATCAACAGCTTACCTGTGAATTATGATTCAGTGCTTACTATAGGTCCATCTTCCCCTCCATCTCCTTTATCGCCTGAGCTTCCTGCTGGCCCAGTTGGGCCATGTTCTCCTTGACGTCCTGGGGGTCCATGGTCACCACGAAGTCCTACTGGGCCTGGCTTCCCTGGAAGACCAAGAGGCCCTGGCTGCCCCACTGGACCCTAGTATGATATTGATATGAAGGTAATGTTATTAGAAATTTGCTACATAAGGCTTTATTCCAAGGTTTTATGCCACAAAGCCTTAATTAAACGAAGCCCTTTAACCATTAGTTTTAAAAAACCAAACAGAGCAATTATGGATAGTTTTTTGTAACCAAAAACGTACAACTCCTCCAGCTGGACCGACTCTTCCAGGAGATCCAGGAAAACCAGTTGGACCCTAAAAGAGCCAGAAAATAAATACATTATATATAATTTCAGGGCAAGATGAGATACAAAGGCACATAAATCAGGCTATTCTTACTGGTGCTCCTTGTGTTCCTCTACCACCCTTCAGTCCAGCAACACCAACTGGTCCCTATGGAAAAAAAAACAAGAGAATAAGTCTTTTTAATAGTTTAAATTTTCAATACTATTAGAAGTATGGTGACTCAGTGTGTAGCACAGGATCGTAGGTTTGATTCTGTGTGAGCTTGCATGTGTTCCCAGTGTTTTTATGGGTTTCCTCCAAGTAGCTCATTTTATTTGTCTTGCAGCCCGAAAACGGCCAGTTAATATGAACAGCTGTCTCTAAAGGCCACACCAGGTACCATAGTTTTGGTACTTCTAGAGGGTACCAAAAGTATGGTACTTTAAGATGTTGGTTTTCCAGTGGCATAAAATCTGATGCTGGTGCTGAATAACATCACAATGGTTATTGAATATGAATGGTTATTGTATATTACAGGGCTTGCCATACATTCAGTTCTGTACACATGTTATTGTGCCGGAGGGGTTAAGTGTGTCTATATAAATAGACACAAAATATATTTTTTAGTGCTTTGTAAGGAAGATGAAAAGAATGGTCAATCACACAATTGTTGAGTCACGAAGCAGCACGGGTCCCCCACCCATTTACAAATAGCGCTAATCTTATGTACTGACATGATAATCCAACAGTTGTCACCGGTTCAGGAAAAGAAGTGAAATTGCGCAATTTGACTCGTATAAACAAGAGCAGATGTCTGGGTTCCGTTTACACTTTCTGAGAAGCTTCAAGCTTTTATTTTGCGATGAGAGGGTATTGATAAAAATATATCTCTACAAGTCATGGCTAACTGTCAATTCCTGGTAAGCAGAAACTTTGTAAATTAGAAAATGTCACTTGTTTTATAATTTTGATCGCTAAAAACTTGTCTTTAACTATAAAGAAAAAATGTGCAAACTGGGTTGTTGTTTCAGTACCTTTATGAGACTTTTTGCAAGTATAACACTATAACACAATCGTTTTATTTAACTTATTGTGTCTCCCAAAATACTTGTGAAATAGTTTAAAATAACATGGATTGTATTTGCAGAAAAAATATTAAAATATTAACTTTTGCACTAAAACACTATTCTTCACATGAATGATGCAATGTACATGTTCTCTGTTCATTCAGAAATGGAAGGAATGGAGTTGCAACACAAAATTAAAAAACAAAAGCAGAGCAGGGGCATGTTTCCCAAAAGCATAGATGCTAATTACGTTAGCGACTTACACATTTGGAACTATGCAACTGGATGGTTTCAGCTATTAAAACCAAGATGGTATATCAAAAAATCATGTGATTCCTCTTACCAATTTGCCAAGCATTTCTTTGTTCCAAGACCACATGTGTATTTGTTTGATCATCCAAAAAATACAAGCAAATACTACTTCATGATTATTCACATTATTGTAATGAACTAAATTCATTTTAATCAATTGCCACCACTAAAAATCAGTTTAAACCTCCACTGCTTTTGCATGAGTGTTGCATGTTTTCAGAGAAAATCATAATCATTTTCATCTCTTTAAAGCACTCCTAAATGGGCGTGTGAGAAATTTATGTTGAACTCAATCATTCTATTTGAAAAAAACCCCAGTACAGTGCTTTCCTAGTAGCTATATTATACAAAATACTTTATTTCTTGTCATGCCATTCTGATCTTCTTGTATCTGTGCTTCCAACCAAATTGCAATGTAAACATGAGTTTCTTCATTTATGCTTGCATCCATTATTATTACTTTGATCATTTTTAGTTTGTTTATCGTTGGTTTCTGAGTTTGCAACTTTTTTTTCAAAATGGCCATTGTATTATGTTTTAGAGGCAGTGTATTTGCATAACCAATTGACAACAAAGCATTTCAAGTCCTACTGCAAAGTAAAGAAATAGTACCCCAGTTGTTTTGGCACTGGGTACTGGAACTTTTGGTACTCAACTGGAAGTTAATGGAAAAAGGAAAGCACAGTGGTACCTCGGTTCTCGAACTTAATCTGTTCTGGACTCCGGATCGAATCCTATAAAGCTCGAGTTCTGATCAAATTTTTCCCATAAGGAATAATGGAAAACCAATTGAGAAATGCCCTATGTTGTTTCTGGTATGTGCTCATATAAATGTGTGTCATGGTTTGGCTTCCAATTTCAGGCATTCTTTGTCAGTGTCTTTCAGAACCAAACCAACTATAACTATCAAAAACTGATTGATGGATGGGTTGATTGAGCTACTAACAGGAGGTCCTGGGGATCCAGTCAACCCTTGGGGACCTGGAGACCCAGCATCACCCTTTTGGCCGGGTTCTCCTGTGTCACCCTTGACACCAGGTTGCCCATCTGGACCCTGAGGGGGGAACAAAATACAACAGAGCATCGGCCCTACTATCATAACATGTTAGCTGTTATTGATATGTTTTATCACTTAGTAAGGATTAAGTACTGATACATCAACTTACAGGAGGCCCAACAAATCCAACAGGACCTGTAGGCCCAGGTTCTCCACGTGATCCCTAGAATTAAAGGAATTTGTATAAGATCGAAATGTGGGTATGGATGGATGGAAATGTAATGAAATATGGAATCATTTATTTATAGTCTATAACTTTTTGACACATTCCTAACTGCAGGGTCAGGTGACCTTTGCATTGGATTATATGACTCGCTGACTTACAGAAACTGCTCTTGATCCATGAGGTCCAGGTGCACCACGAGTCCCAGGTTCTCCCTTCAATGAAATTACAGCAAACACAAATACTGTTTTAGTAACTACCGACTAATTACTTGAATTAAATTCATAATAAAAGTTTTACCTTCCCGCCACTAGGTCCGGGTGGTCCAGATAGCCCAAGTGGACCAGGAAGCCCCTAAGATGATACAAAAATACATAAAGTCAATAATAATATAATCACCTGCATCTGTTTATATTTTATAAATTATTTTGGCTTACTCTTGCACCATCATTGCCAGCGATACCCTCAGATCCTTTCTCGCCAACAGCACCCTTAAACAAATTAAAACACTAAATATTAGGAGTGAAAAAAGGAAAATAGACAAGAACATCCAGAAACCAGAAATGAAAATTTACCCTATCCCCTTTAGGACCTGGGGGACCAGAGCCACCTCTATCACCTGGCATTCCCTGGAGACCAGGGGGTCCTGGGTCTCCAAGAGCCCCAGCTGGGCCCGGGCTACCCTGTTTGACAACAAAAAAGACTAAATGTGTAAAAGCAACTTTCTCTGTCAGAGCACTGTATATACAAAACTTGAAAGTGGAAAACCTATAATTTAATTTGTGATGATGACACTTTATTTTAGTGATGCTACCTTTGGTCCATCTGGTCCTGGTGTACCTAGGATACCTTTGGCACCTGTAAGACCATGAACTCCATGCTCGCCCCTCTCTCCTGGGGTACCACGCTCTCCCTAAAGACAGAACTTTATGAATGGCACTATAAACAATGAAAAGGCGCTCTACTACCAAAAACGGATTTCTGCTATTACAAAACAAAACATACCCTGGGACCAATTTGACCAATAGCTCCTCCATCACCAGGAATACCCTATACATGACAAAATAACCCAAATAACAATTAAAAATTAACATTAGACTTGTTTATGACTGAACAGCATTATATTTGAAAGGAAAAGTGTAGCCTTTAATTACCTGATCACCTGGCTTTCCTGACTCTCCAGGTGGACCAGGAGGTCCAGGTAAACCCTTTAAAATAAATTTAAATAATATTTTAATAATTTTAGCTAAACAAAGTGTAATTGTTAACTGACAGTCTGTTTTCTACAGGAAATGTATCTATTTGGCTATAGCTTATTTCATGCAATTTAACTCCTTTTTAATTTAATAAATATTGCAATGTTACCACCCAAAATTTCAAATATTGTTATGTGATATTATGCAACCCTACTAAAAACAAAATGTTTGAAGATACCTGGAAACCATTAATACCAGGAGCCCCCTGCTCCCCTCGTTCACCTGCAGGACCCTTTGGAAATGCACCATATTTAAAACAAATTTGTAATTTTGGATCAAGTATGACAAATATACAGGATATGTGTACATTTCAGCTACATTAATTATACAATTATAAACTATAACATAAATTTATAGTTTATATGTTAACTATAAAATTAACATAAGTTGTTAATTTTGTTGAATATAATGAATTTCATAATTATACTGTCACTTTCACATTTTATATAAAAACTATACTTTGTGTTTATTCGTTTTCTCCATTGCTTACATTTATTTGGATTTCAATATTAGATTCAAATAATTTTTTTTTAATAAATGGGAAGTTTTCCAGGCATACCGTAGGACCAGCTGACCCTGCAGGACCTACTTCTCCATCTTTCCCTGGAAGTCCCTACAATGGAACAACGTTTAATAAAATAGACCATCTTAGCATGGGCAATAATAGTCACTGACAGTGATGAATATGGATACTGACCCTTTGCCCCAGAGGTCCAGGTAGACCCTGTTCACCTTGTTTTCCCTGATCTCCCTGTTGAAAATTGTGTGGCCATAATTAGTATGTAAACACAACACAGCAATGTAATTGCACACAATATTTCCTGAAGGTAGTGAGTCTCATTCCTCTTAAATTAGATGTCCTTTCTTCTCTAAAGAACAGAAATTCTAACGTGTAGAACGAGTTCTTGCATTGAAACCCCTTGGTCCTGGTAAACCCATTGACCCTGGTGGGCCTCTGGTTCCAATCGGTCCGGCCGCTCCTGGTCGCCCATCTTCCCCAATCCCACCCTAAATAAATTGGATATTTTTGTCATTATTATTTTTTCTTAAATGAAGTCAGGCAACTGGAGGTTGGACATGTCATCAAACATACCACTGGACCCGGCTTTCCCTCCGCACCCTGGATTCCAGGAGTTCCTGTAAGACCCTTTAAAAAAATTGGCAACAAACTATGAGGTCAACTTCATTTTAAAACCAGCATTCAAAACAGCACTGAAAAGGAACAGACGTTTACCCTTGCGCCAGGAAGACCTGGTTCTCCTGTGCGTCCAGGATCTCCTGCGGCACCTTTTGGGCCAGATGTGCCTGAGACTCCACGATCACCTTGTGCACCCTTTCAAAAAAACCATGGGGGATAGGTTTGTATTATTTGTATAGAAACCTTTGATAATCTACATATGTAATTGTACCATACCTTAGGACCTGGTAAGCCATCTGCACCAGGAAATCCTCTATTCCCTGGAGCACCCTGTGATACAAATACATTCTCAGAAATATATTTTTATTTAACAGGAGGTAATGAATGTTATTCTACATGCCCTCTATGCATATTCATATGAATTACATTTTCAATAAAAATGTGATGATTCTTAATTAGTATGCAGTGACTGACGTACTCTTTCACCAACAGGCCCTGGTGGGCCCAGTGATCCAGTATCTCCACGCGGCCCCCGTTTCCCTTCTTCACCTAGAGGTCCAATTGCTCCTTGAGCGCCAGGTGGACCCTATAGTACAACATAGTTTTCAAAATACTGAAAATGAAAAAAAAATGCTAAGAAAAGGAGAAAGAATATTTTTATCAATTCTTGTTTTAATTGTGTTATTACTATCATCATGATTTTGATTATTTGTATAAAAGACCTTAGAGAGCAAAAGGAATACATACAGTATTTTTTAAAAAAGACACCTCACCAAAATATCTATGAAAAACAATCATTAAAGCAGCTCATACAGATTCTCCTTTAGGTCCAGCTTCTCCTTTGAAACCAGGGGAACCAACAGCACCCTAAACAAAATAAGCATACATGTATTAAATCATGTACTCAGACTTTCATGACAGAAGCATACAATCTCTTGTGTTCTTCCTTTAACTAAATATGCTAATGAGTATGCTAATAATTATGTTAATTACCAGCTGGCCTTTTATCCCAGGCTGCCCAGTGCTTCCCTGTGGTCCTGGTGGGCCAGGTAGCCCGGTAGTACCACCTGGACCCTGAGGGCCTATGGTTCCCTTCATTGTAAAAGACACAAGTCATGCTTGATTTTATTTTGATTTCAATAGCAATCCCTGAATAAGACTAATATTACCACATATCACTTACAGCAGGACCTTTAGTTCCTGGACCTCCATCTATCCCAAGAGGGCCCTGAAAATATTATGGCTATTTAGTGCTCCTGTATATAAATTGTGATATTAAAAATTATAAATATTTTGATTACATTAAGTATATTATTTATTCCAGTTACACACTGGGAGGCCAATTGGACCAGGTCTGCCCTGATGTCCTCTTTCACCCCTCTGGCCCTGAGGCCCCTCAGGTCCTCGAACCCCAGTGGGGCCAGGTTCTCCCTGAAACAGCAGGACACACATATAATAGTCATTCCCAAATTCACAAGATTTACCACACAACAGACAACTTTGTAACTTTGTATCAGCGACATGATTATCTGAAAAAGTACTTTTTAACAAATTAGCTGCGAATAAAATAAATTAAACCAAGTTGTCTAAACCTTGTACTTTATAAATATGTAGGTGTGTGTGTGTGGATTACCTTTATATTACATCGTGAGGACTAAATGTCCCCCACAATGTAATAAAAACCTGTTATTCTGACATTATGGGGACCATTTTTCAGGTCCCCTTAAAGATCTGTGAATGCAATCAAAAAATGAAAAAGCCTCATATTTCGTTTGGTTACTTATGGTTAATATGAGGGCTGGATAGGGATTAAAGTTGTGGTGTTGGGATTAAAATTTCCCATAAAACTGAATTGAAAGTTCACACAAAGATATAATTACAAACGTGTGCTGTGTGTGTGTATAAATATATACACAAAAAAATTCCCACCTTTTTGCCTGGGCCTCCTGGAAATCCTGGTGGACCACTCATACCCAAAGGACCCTTAAATTACAGACACTTCTTTATTTGTACCATTCTTTCAGCAATGTATGCATTTGTCATTATTTAATATGCTCACATTGTACATATAGATTTTAAGGTTCTTCTTACCATAGGGCCTGGTTTGCCAACATTACCAGGTGGGCCCCGCCTTCCCTGTAACATAAATTTAAGTGCCTAAGAAATACCATTTCAGGTATTATGTTTCGAGATACGATCTTACTTGAATTAGCTAACTATGGAATGTGCCAATTCACTGCAAAAATAAAATTTACATTACATATATTTGTTGCTATGGAAATCATTACCGGGGTTCCTCCTGGACCTATTCGGCCTCTCTCTCCAGGCATTCCTCTAGGTCCCTATGATGCAAAAATGTTGGTATGTTGTTAGCCAGTATTTGTACTGTGAATGTTTCACAATTAATTTAATAGCAACCATTCTTGTTATCACCTACTTACTTGACCACCAGGTACCCCCAGTGGACCAGTGGGACCTAATCCTCCCTAAGGGAATATAAGTATAGCATGAATGGACCCAATTAGCTCAAAATGTTATTAAAATGGTGTGGTAGCTTAAGGCAGTGTAAAACATGAGGCTGTTCATATCAACATAGAATTGAAGAATTTACCTTAGATCCTACAGGACCGATTTCACCTTTAGGACCTATGGGACCTTGATGACCCTATTAAATAAGTGACATTCATTCTCATAAATAAATTAATGTCTCCATCTTATGGATTTCATTGTATCAAAGTTGTATGAGTCACAAACAGTGACAATTGAATTTTGTAGCACATTGACGTACAGTTAGGCCAGTTGGTGTCTAAATCGCTTGTTCATGTGTGTCTTTGACTGTGTCCAGGGCATACCCCAGTAGCCCATCCCTGTGCCCTGTGCTGTCTAGGATAAGTGCCTGGCCCCCTGCCAATACAAGCCGTCCCCAGGTTAAGAACGTCCAACTTACAAATGGGCCCTGCTTACAAACACACTACCGTAAAATGAATTATATAAAAAATTTGGGTTTAATACAATGGTTTGTAGCAACTAATGCTCGCTACTTTGTGACACTCTTTGTGAAAACATTGTGCAGCTTCAACAGTTTGTCAGCTAAAGGTAGAGTATAGTACCATATGTAGATAATTTTATTACTACTATATAATTATTGTTAGTATGTACTGATGTACTAAATTATTATCTACAAATTGGACATAAAGGGAATGGATCTTGTTCATAACCTGAGGACTGCCTGTATGACCCTGACAAAGAGAAGCAGGTAAAAGAGCGATAGCTGGATATTCAAGAAAACATATATTCTCAGAAATTGTGGAATAGTTTATAGGTTATAGTTATAAGGAATCTAAAACACTATGATGCAAAGTGATGTTGTGATCATGCTGACTGATGCTGAATTTCAGTTGCTAATGATATATGTATGTTTGTTCCAGTGGCATCATGTCCTTAAAACTCACTCTGTGGCCTTTTAAACCTGGAGGACCAGGTGTCCCTGGAAACCCTCTTGCTCCCTGAAATACAAAACATTTCCTTTATATGTAGCATGTTAATTGTAAAAGTTTACTTAATTAACTGGTATTTTTGAACAGAAGACGATGTAGGTAATTAGTCAAAAGTACCGGTGATCCTGGAAATCCCACTTCTCCTACATTTCCAGTTTTTCCAGATTCTCCCTAGTTGAGAAAATTATTAAGTAAATAACTTCATTCATCGCATTCAAGTGCTTGACTTTCATTAATGCAAAGTTTATATTTTTAGACTTAATTTTTTTATAAGAACTAAATAATGATGTAAAGTTAATTGAAATTAAAAGAGGTGTTCTACAATCCTGCCCTTTTCCTGCCTTGAATTAAATTGTACAGTTTAATAGAGCCTTAATGTCACTTATTTGAGTAAAAGCAAATCAGTTTCAGAATGGTGTGCTCACATCTTGCCCTGGTTTTCCTGGAGGACCCTCTAATCCTCTTTGACCAAAAGAACCCTACAAAAGAATGAGTAAAGGTAAAAGAAGACAAACAAATAGATATACAAATACATACATATTAATTAATTCAATGGACAGTACAAGGTGTGTGCTGCATATTCATATTTGGTCTTGAGCATAATTATGTTGTCTAGTGTGGTATTGACTCTAAAATTATATCTCACCATTGGTCCAGGATCACCAACCTCACCAGGAGCCCCCTGAATTCCTGGTGGGCCCTAAAGCAGATAATCACAAGGAGAATGCGACAGCGACCGTGGTTCAAAAGATTACTTTATCGGTAGCTTGAGTCATTGCTTTGATCCAAAAAAGAAATGCTTACTGGTTGACCTGTTGGCCCAGGAGGACCTCGGGCTCCTGTCTCACCCTAAAATGCCGAAAAAAATGTTACTGTAATGTTATTCCACCTAGCAATGAAAGTAGAAGCCAAAAAAACATTTACTGAATTGAAACAATGCATAATTAGAAGGAAACGTATGTTACCAAGAAACTGTGTCAGTTAATGGGCTATCTCTTACATAATTGCTCTTCCTTCATGACTGTGGTTCTTTCTTCTTACCCTTCCTCCAGGCACCATACCAAAATTTCCTGCAAGTCTTGTTTTCTCATCAAAACCTCCCTCCATTAAAGAAAGTAACTGTCCCTGAGAACCC
The DNA here is from genome assembly GCA_019775915.2 of Cyphomyrus plagiostoma. Lineage (NCBI taxonomy): Eukaryota > Metazoa > Chordata > Actinopteri > Osteoglossiformes > Mormyridae > Cyphomyrus > Cyphomyrus plagiostoma. The sequence goes on from JABFEA020000038.1 coordinate 8,686,726, forward strand.
AAGAAAGAATTTAATCACAATGTGTATGAACATCCGTTGTTTAACTTCATATGAACAGAACTTATATCACAGTTTGAAACTCTGTCAATGTGGGAGCTGATGAAGGCATGTGTTATGGTGGTGCTCACTCCGGGGTGTGTTGGGTCTCCAGAAGGACCGGGTTCTCCTGGTTGTCCCGGGACACCTGGCTCTCCATCGTACCCGGGTGGACCTCTTGGACCCTAAAACAAGTGCTGAATCTGTCACTCTGCCATGTCATTCTGCCAATAGCTGTTACGTATCACTAGATAAAAATGGACAATTTATAATAAGAGTTTTTCTTCTCTCTGTGCAATCAAAAATAATGTCTAGCTGGGACTGTGGTCAGTGGTGGTTAGGTTAGCTCAGTTGTAATTGAAAAACTGCTGGTTTGAATGCCTGACCAGCAAGGCACCACTGAGATACCCTGAGCAAGGTACTGCCCCCAAGCACTGCTCCCTGGGTGCTGAAATAGCTGGCCCTTGCTGGGTTAAATGCAGAAGACACATTGTGATGTGTCAACACTGATCACAAAATTCTAGGTCAAAAGCTAAGACCGTCAGCTGATGGTAGTAAAATACTATGGTTTAACTAAACACAGCATTCATCCTTCTCATAGCCACTTATCCAGTTTAATGTGCACAGGCCATGATCTCTGGTGGCAAGGTAATTATTTGCCCATCTACCACTACTGAAAAGTAACAATGACATAAGCGAAACCTAAGTGAATTCAAAAAAGATTGGTTATATGTCTTTAGCACATTTAAGGCACAAAGATTAAAAAAAAAAAAAACTTTTGTATTTGAATATGTTTACCATACAAATGCAAGATGTATGCTGTCAGGGGCATTGCTAAGATCTTTTTGACATCGGTGACTTAGCCCAGAGAGCTGATCTGTCCAAGGGTCTGCCTGCCCTAGCCCCATCACCAATACGTCCAAGTTACCAAAATCTCTGTACATAATGAGGTGCCATCATATTGAATTCTCCGTCTCTTTGAAGTAACAAAGACCGCAGCACTATGTAGGTTTTGGGAAAAACAGCTCTGGTCTAGAACTGTTTATGGGATTACAAAACTCAGAGCATGGCTGTGAAAACATCAGGGATAAATGAATCATTTGGGGTGCATTCAGATACACTCTCGGTTCAGGCTCGTGACTCATCTGTGAGTTGCATTACTTGACCACAATGATGTAACAATGTGCACAAATAAAAAAATGTTTATATAAATGAATAGAAAATAATTTAATAAATGAAGACACATACTGGCTTTCCTGGATTTCCACGGTCCCCCCTAAATCCTTGTGGTCCTGGAGGTCCCTGTTTATTGTTAATTACAAAAAGAGAGGGTAGCTGGTTGCTACATAGCACATGTTACAGTGACTGAATTCTTATTGCACAGAAACAGCAGTAGGAGAGGTTTATGTAATTTCAATAATATTGTAAATCATGACATTTTGCCTTTGAATAATACAGTTGCTTTGGTGTACAATGGCTTTGATATCTCTTATCAAACTTTATCCAGTTGCATATTGTCTATGTTACCCTGAAGTCTCCTGAGAGCATCAATTTGACCACCGTACTGAAACAAATTAATACATTATTCACATACAGCTTGAAAAAACGTTTAAAAACTATTACCGAAACAAAAATGTTTAAAAAAGATTATAGTAACAGGAAGCAAATCTATACACAATTTAAAAAATACATACCATTTGTCCTGGTCGACCTCTAATACCAGTAACCTAAAGAAGACATGAGTTTTATTTTTGTACCGTATTTATGTTTCTGGAAAAATGTTATTTTAAAAATTTTGATATAATAAAAGTTCTGAGTATACACTTACAACTGGAATATCTCCAGGTTCACCTTTCAGACCCTAAGAACCAAGATATACCATGGCAATATGCATGAAAGTATACATTTGATGAATATCTGTAATAACTGTAAAGGAATACCTATTTGTACGTGATTACCCCTTACCTTATACATTATGCCATCTAAAAAAAATAACAAATTATTTATTAGCATTTACAGTTACAGTAATTTAGTGAGTTTACAAAACATTAAGGGCAGCTTCTTATTGAATTATATACCTATTATATAGCCCCTGTTTCTCTGCAAGATGTACTGTAGAATTTGTTACAATGGAATGCAGGCCCACACTGACCCACTATTACTGAATGATTCACTTTTACCTAGTCTGTTGTTGTCCAGCTGACATACAGGACAGCACTCCCCCTCAGGGATGATTGTTTTATCACAGTTGATCACGTCATCACAGAAAATGTCATCACAGAGGATGGCCCCATTGTCACATACGCAGATCCGGCAGGGCTCTGGCTTCCATATGTCCGTATTAACGTGGGTTTGCCCATCTTCCATACAACTTTGGTCATATCCTGTCAGCAAACAGCATGTGGGATGTGCATAAAAGGCCATGTTACCAGCAACCCAGTAAGAAGTGAGCAGTTACTAGCAGGTAAACATTATTTATAGGTTTTAGTTAATGTGTAAATATAAGGAGGTGGAACTAAACAATGCATCCAGAAGTACAAACAGTTACACTTCTAATAATTTTATCATGACACTTCATGGTCATTTTCCTTCAATGGAACTGTACCACGATTATTTACAAAATAAAGCATTTCAGTGTACATGTTTAGGAAGCTTTATGGAATTGGTCTGGTTTTATAGACCTCACAGATTTCTCTTACAAACACAAGGTGGCACCCATACTCCTGAGCATTACCCCACTGAAGTACAGAGCGCATTTCAAATGATGTCATGAAATTTTATCCAGTAAAAAGCCTTTTTATCACCTTAGAATATCAGAACATCTATTTATTCGTTTTACCTGGCTGAGATATGTGAAATTACGTGGTTGTTCAAGTTGATGTTCTAAAAATATTGTTGGTTCAAATGCAGGTGAACTTGCAGCCCTAAGGTGTGTGAGTACACTCTACAGTGGACAAGTATCCTGTCCAGGGTGTCTCCACCCGAGAAATATGGTTAAAATATTTCTTATTTCTACTTACAAGATGGCCTGGTGGTGCAGTGGTTACTACTGTTGTGTAGTACTAGCAACTCTAGGTTCAGAGTTTGAATTTGCTCCATGGCACCATGTATGTGGAGTTGGCATGTTTTCCCATGTCATGATGGGGTTTCCACCAGGTACCCCTCGATAGTACAAAAACATGCTAAGGTGAATTGGTGTTACCAAATTGTCTGTAGGTGTGATTGTACCCTGAATGGATTGGCACCCTGTCCTGGGTTCCAGACGTGGATTGTTCAGGTCCAGGAAGTAAAACTCCAGACCAAGATTTTGTTTCAACCAAGCACTCCATTACTGTGAATCTCTATAATACATGAGTACCAGTCAGTCGATTATAGAGATTTATAGTCATGAAGTACTTGGTTGAAAGAAAATCTTGGTCTCGAGATTTACTTCCTGGACCTGAACTATCCATCTCTGCTGGGTTGTTCCCTGCCTGGCACCAGTAGCTTTTGACATGGGATCTGGAACCCCTGGGCTCCAATTTGATGATCTAATGCACAACATAAAATGTAAGGCGCAACTAACATTTATGGGTGTCCAAATCTTGCTATTTTGACACCTGAAAAAACAGAAACTCTCTTAATTCTCCAGAGGTGTGTTCTCGGTGTAACATGCAATAAACCAATCGGAATGGCAAGTCACCTTACCCTTTAGAAAGCTTGGCGAAGGAGCTATAGCAATTTGCAATTTTAACAGAGTGTTTACCTGACAAGCCATATCTCTTTTCACCCGAGGAAATGGACGTATTCGTGCAAGAGGTGAAAATGTGTGAGCACATCATTTATGGGAGCAGCATTGTTCCACTTAAGCCTTTTGAGGTGAAGCATATGTAAAATTTGCAAACTTCCCCAACACGTTTTATGTAGCTAATTTTAGGTTTATAATGAAATAATATAGATTTACCGCAAGATCAGCATGAGAGTCCGAAAGCGCGAGTGTCACGCTGGGCTGGTTGATTCTTCAAATAGCCTACCACTGGCACCTGAGGAATATTACTGTTTGTTGTTCTTCCTTGTTTGGTTGCTTTTTACAGCACCAGGTAGCTTGCCTATTTTGTTTTTCATTTTTACATAAAATAATAAATCGCTTAACAGAAGTGCAGTTACATGTGCTACATATAATTTACAGTATCCCGACAGTCTCATTGTATAAATTCTGAAAATGTGCAAGTGACAAAGGAAAGTGAAGGCCTGGGCAGCTGGCAGACCTTAGTCCCATAGGACCTGTATGAGACCAAATGCCTCTATCAAGCCAAATTGTGACTTTTTATGGAATACATGAGGCAATTTTCTACGTTTTCCAAAATTCCTTTGGTATTCCTTATGTTTTGTATATTGTAATGTGTTTGTTAGTATTTACACAGGATTTGTGTAAATAAAATTATGCACTGTTTCCCCACAAATGTATGAAGCCTTTTGACAGATTCTATATACAAATATATTTTATGTTTTTAATCCTTTATAACTTAATAATAACATTTTAGATTCCAGTGGCAGAGACACAAAGTGGTAAATGAATTCTTCACCAAAAAAAAGAAAAATATAATTCAGGCCAATAATCATAAACATAGTGCCTTGGTTTTTAGTAGTACTATCCAACATATACAGAAACTGTGGGAAAATGTTCACAGCTGAAGATTCCAGCAGAGAAAACATCACTACAGTATTTACAAGCATGCTGAAGGTTAAGGTTCAGGAAAACTGTACAGTGAGATTAGCGATGTGGTGGTCAAATCTACCTCTGAGAAACCCATTTATAAAATTAACAAACCACAAAATTAAAGACATTTAATTGGGGTTTTCATGGCTTAAAAACACATGTATTTGGTTCTTTAAACCATTGTGTGCTATGAGAGTTTTTAAAAGTACAAAAGTTAAAAATTAAATTAGCAGAACGATTGACTGGTATCTCATCCAAGGTGTACCCCCGTCTTGTGCCCTGCCATGTGCTCCAAGCCCCCCCACCTAACCCTGACCAGGAAAAATAGCTGGATGCAAACATGCATGCATGGATGATGGACAAGTCCTGCTATAGTTTGCCTTGTGTGGATTTCCAAAGAAAAACAATTTCCCCCGATGTTGATGTATTTAACCAAAAATAGTAACAGACTGTGGTGTATGGAAATAGTAGTAATGATAGCATCCAGAAAAGAGTTTAAGCTCTTCAGCCTTCCAGTATGTGAAGGGCAAAAAAGACAATGCATTGTCAGCGTGAGTAGTGACAGGACCCTCTTTTTTGATTAATGGCCACAATTGTGCTCTTATTTTTTCCTTTTTTCTTTCATCTTATAAATGTATTTAAATTTAAAATTTCACTTAAAAATTTTAATTTAACTTTTGGCAGACGTTAAATTATCTCAGTGGCAAAGTTTGAACTGCCAGAATAAATAAAAGTCTGGAATGTTGAAAAAGCATGTTTATAAATACAGAAGATATCTGTATCAAGTTTACTTATAAAGACCCTAAAATTATTTTAAGAATAAACGATTCCTGTTATGATCTTCATGTCGGGTCATACATACAAAGGGCTAGGCAAATTTATCATGCTACATTCTGTGCAATTTATTCCACATCCTGTGCAATCCATGCATCATTCCTGTAAAGCTTGCAAAGCTGCTAGGTCTGGTACAGATCTAATGCATTTCACAACAGATTGGTTTTCATATGTAAAGGTGTCTACCATAAATATTTATTGTATATTCTCTGCTGGCCACAACTTTATGGTGTTGCTTTGAACATTATATCTTACTTTTCAGATCCTTGTTCACTGTACTATTCCTGGAATGCAGCCAGCTCATAATAAGTTTTAAGTGGTATGCTGATTGTTTTGCTTCTGGTTCTGAGGAAATGGGGCAAAATTTGTAGTGTAATTATTTTAATTAAACAAAACAAATAATAATACGCCCACCTCCGAATGGTTTCACTCTGTAACCATTTACTCTTGCAGTCAATCCATCTTCCTCTGGTTACCATATCTTGTTCTGTCTTGTGTTTTGGTTTGCCTTTTTTGGTCTTGACCTAACTTTCTTGTTTAGGTTCACTCTCTGGTTTTAGCGGAGGGTCTTCCTGATTGTCCATGTAGACTTAATTTAAATACATTTCACATGGAGGGGTCAATGATAATTACCGTGGTAATGACATAAATATTTCTGACATGCTAGTCTCATTTGAATATCTCTAAATATCTAAATGTAAAAGATTGACAAGGAACCTTAACTTTTGATTCAAGCATAAGATTCCATTTGTGGTAACAGAGAAACATAAATGTGTTTTTATTAAGATCTATGTCTGAAAATTGTTCAGAACAGCTGCGGGTAATAGAATATCCTGGCCCACATTCTGAATATAACTTTGTGTTCTGTGTTTTAATAAATGACAATCATTCATGAAAAGAGTGTCCATATGCTAACAGATTATCACCATATGTATATCATATTTAATCCAAAGGGACCTTACACTTTTTAAATTATTTTCATTTTGCCTGAAAAAGCTTTCTGTCATTTTTTTGTTTTAATTGTTTCAAACCATGAGATTTTATCTGTCACATTATAGACAGCAATAACTTGCATTTGAAGAAGAATATATAAATATGGACATCACATGCCACACTCAATAAATTAAACATTAGTCTAACTAGGGAAAATATGACCAGGGACTTTTTTTGTGAAAGAAAGGAAAACTTGGCAGTCTATCTATAATATTACCATGTGCATCAGAATGCAAAGACACGTGAAATCCATTTGCTCCAAAACTAAGCAAACAGAATTCAAACTGCAATACCAGTAAATATGTGCTCTTGTCAAGAGAAAATGTGCTGTGGTTTGGATGAAAAATATGCAGGCTCACGGTGTTGTTCGAAACATTTCTCAGTGCTTGCTCACCATAATTAAATATGTAGGTGTACTGCATGTTTTGTCTCTGGAGTTACTTTGGAAGACAACAATATGCTTAAGAGAAAAATGAGTTTGACTGTTAGTGCCCTGAATTTTGTCCCTATATTTATCAAAAATCTAAAGAAATTATTATTTTATTACAATCTCTAAGAACCAACTCTGCCAATAGAGAAACTGTATATTTAAATGTGTAAAAGGTCATGTAAAATTTTGTTACACCGTAGGGAAATTCTAATGGGGGGTTGGGGGGCTGGTGTTGTCTTGCATGTGTTATAGTATTCAAACGTGAAATTTAGCCAAATCTTCATCAAAAGTCCTGGAAGTAGGAGATACGCACAAAGATCTCACTTAAATCCCATGTTGGTTTTAAAGATTAAATTATTATATTGGGGTGGTAAACTGTTAAATTGTTGTTTTTTTAAAATTATTATTTATTTATTTTGTAGATATATCTAGCTCATACATAGGCTTAATTTGGGTAATGGGGATACTTACATGTTTTACTAAAGCATATACAAAATATTTGTTTCAATTTGTGGACTTATGTTTAAGAACTTACAGATCAGCTACTTTGTAATAAATGGCTTGCACATTGCTAGGTAAGTTCATTTACAGATCAGGAGAAATTGCACTGTATAAATTCAATTTAAAGACATTTCTTTTAGGTGAAATACTGTTATTTAAAATCATTACTGCTAGAAAAGTTTCCTTAGATTTAGGAAAAATCAGTCAACTATATGTTTTCTTAGGTGAAAATTGAAACTGATATTGAGATTTTTGTGCGTGTGTTTCTAGGCAGCTGAGGTGGTACTGTGAGGTAACCGAAAACAGATCCACCTCAGCCAGAAAAAAGTAACTTTCCAGTGGTATATGCTGACTCAGGGTACATATGCTGGCAGTCCTGTAAATTTGGCATGACTAGGTGTTATCTTCATATTAGCATGACCTCCCATTCCATGTTCCTGAAATTAAGACTTAATTTGTTTTATAAGGCAGATTTTGACAGATCTGTAAGCGAGGGACTTGGGAGGCTAATGTACTGTATTATCTTCTGCACCAATGAATGAAGATGTTCCTGAATAGTTGTTTTTCAAGCATAAAACTTCCCTCAGGATACAAACAACATCCAGCTAATTCATGTTTTGTAGCTGAAACATTGACATGCTGCCCCTTACTTCAACCACACTAGTTCCTCCCAAGGACCATTTTAACCAATTATTGTGTGTTTTGCAAACTCTGCCAAAGAAACTATTTACACATCTGGAACTGATCTGCCATAATTTACTTTCAAATGTAGTTCCCACCAAACAGCTTGATGTGAAACGTTCAGCACTGAAATACAGCCAAAATGTTTGTGTCATCAAGAAATGCAGTTTTATCAATCTAGGCTATCATCCAGACTGACTGAATGATTAAGTTAGCTAAAACCGCACACAGAGATATGTTAAACCTTTAACCAACCCCTTAGTATATGTGCCCTCATGTGGGGAGATCCTGGTGTGGGAAGGCATCTTGTCCTGGGTGTGCCCCCACCTTGTGCTCTATGCTTCATGGAATTGGATGAAGGAAAGAGGAAGCCTTATATTAATTTGGCAGTTTTCTTATTTATTTCATTTTTTAAGATATTCGTATTGAACTTGATTTTAGTTGTCTGTGAGTTGTCTTTAAGTGTAGTTTTTTGTTGTACTTCATAAATTATACATATAATTTTGAAATGTCTGCAAGCATGTAGACAAATGCATTTTTCAATATATGAGGCCCCTTCTTATAAGAATCAAGCACTGGCTTTGTTCCCATATAATCCAAAGGTTACAAGAACTTTCTTACGTTTTTTTTTCCTCCTGCAGAAATGTTAGTTGAGATATTAAGCTAATTAAATTGCTACGCTTTCTGTTGTCCAGTAAAAAATAATAAATTATGGTTCTATTTTATTGCTTCTTCCTTCATAAAGTCAACTGGATTTTCCAAGAGCTTTTATAGCTTCACTGAAATTTATTGTAGCAATCTTTTCTTCAACACTGGCAAAAAACATGGTATTCCAGTTTTCAACTTAGAGCAAACTGCTGCTTGCAGTTATTTACTTTCAGCACTATCTAACCATAGTCATTTACCCCTCACTCACCGTAAATCGTCAGGGTAGCCTTGAAGAACGGTAAGCAAGGGAGGTACTATGCTGTGGGACAAGCCTTATATAAATACAGAACTGATTTATATCCCTGTTTTTGTCTGCCTTTTCCCTCTGCATAATTTTGACTGAAATTTTGACACGAGAATTCAAAAACCCTTAATTCTTCCTAGACCTAAAGTACCATGTACTGAAATGACGAGGTAGGGCTGTGGACAATTATGTTTTTTTTCTTTGGATTTTTTTGTCATTTAATCCATGCTCATTTCAAGCACAGTATCTGGTGTGAAACCCTTTTATGTTTGCTCTTCTATCAAGCTATGGGCTGCACCTCAAGCAGAATTATCAGTTTATTGTGAAGCAGTAATATAGCATGTGAATAGGGTACAATAATAAGTATGAGCAAACGCAAACTCTGAGGATACTTTCATGAGCGATATTTTGCATCTGGCTATTCAAAGTACCTTATCGCACTGCTTCCACTTCTGACTGCATAATGCATGCCATAACGTAATTTTTTTTCTTAACCAGTAGTGCAAAAAATGACTTCAACTGCTTATTCAGTACATGACTTCAGGGAGGATTCGTAGGTACAGCCTGGATGGGATACATAACAGGAACACCCTCTGAGGTGTCAAGCAAGCATGCTCTCCTATGTACCACCATGTAACCATCTGTTTGCTTGTATTAAATGGGATTATCACTTGGGGTAAATATGCTATGCTTCGGCTTCAAAATAGGACCTCGTCCCTGTAAACCACTAATGTCTCAAGGTTCTGGTTCATGGTTAAAATGTGCCTTACAAAAGCTTTTTTATTGCAAGGATGGGTCTTTGCAAATAGTGCTTCGACAAGCAACACAGAGTGGAAAGGGACAGGCCTACAGTAGATATGAAAAGTGTACACACCCCTGTTAAAATAGCAGTTTTTTGTGATGTAAAAAAGTGAGACCATGATAAATCATTTCAAAACTTTTCCCACCTTTAATATTGGGATGAGAACCTGAGTGCAGGCATGTTGTGGGTGATACCTCAGTACCACACTAGACCAAATGGACCAGCGTGAGTGTGTTTCCAGTGGCTAGAGTACCAATCCTGCCACCAGCTCCCAGAATTCCCAGTAAGTTGGAAGACCTTACAGGGCTGGATGTGGAATAATGCAGGACAAAGGAATTATAGGTTAAGGGCCTTGCTCAAGGGCCCAACAGCATAGGATCACTCCTGGCACTCACATGATTTAAAGCAGCAACTTTACAATTGCTGGAACAGATCATAAGCCTCAGAGCCACTACTCAGCCTGTGCATACTGCCACTACAATTCAATTGAACACAAACAGATAAATATAAAAATATACAATGTACAATAAACTGGTTGCATCAGTATGCACACCCTTAAACAAATACTTTGCTGAAGCACCTTCTCATTTAATTACAACATTCAGTCTTTTTGGGTACACATCTGCCATCAATTAAAGTGACTCCGATTCACCCCAAGTAAAGTTCAGCTGTCCTAGTAGGATTTTCCTGACATTAACT
>JABFEA020000038.1:8703513-8721040 GCA_019775915.2 Cyphomyrus plagiostoma
ATCCAGGGTTGTTCCCTGCCTCGTGCCCGTTGCTTCCGGGATAGGCTCTGGACCCCCCACGACCCAGTAGGATAAGCAGTTTGGAAGATGGATGGATGGATGGATGGAGATAAACTTTTATATTGTATGCTAAACTTAAAAATAAGGCTTTTTCATTACGTAATGAATTACCCTTGAATTTCTGACATGAGGTCAATAGTTTTTTGACACTTACTTGGAACAGAATAATATATTTTCTTCACACAGTTTTACCATCTGAGACAACAAGAGAAAAAGGGAGGCAAGTCTCTCATTTGAAATGTGTGTATCAGTGTGTCATTCATTTTACAGGTAAAGAAAAGGGAGGAAAATCAAAGCTATTTTTATTTAATTTACTTTTTTTCAGCAGACTTCATCTGTCCTACAAGACAGATTATTAATCTAAATGCATGTGTAATTTGATAATAAAGAGCATTATGAACATTTCAGTAGCATATTTATTTGTAATAATCTATACTAATACTAAAAAAGAACATATAAATTGTTTGTTTTTGGTTGAATTCAGTTGGTTTCTAAAATGGTAAGACCAAGCATTCCAGTGCTGTTCCACTTCTTGTGTTCATATGAGGCCAACGTCTGCAAATATTGTAACTGCTGCCAGCTTCCTTTCAGTCAGTGCTGACCCTCAGATACCTGTTCCAGCACAGACTTGCAGCTAATCCTCTTAATATTGTTTTTAGTGAAGAGGGGAAAAAAACAGTATAGAGAGCTGCTGCCTTTTACGGAATAACATACGATACGGAGTTCTGTTGCCATCTAAACCTATTTAACTGGGCAAACTGAGGAAAAGTGCACTTTATGTGTGAGATCAAAGTGCCAGGTTAAATTTATAAAATAAAATATGGCCGATAAGGTTTTGCAAGATACTCTACACCAATAAGAGAAATTGAATGAAGTGGGACGAAAAGTGCTAGAAGACTGGTTCAATGTAACATTGCTGTTATTGTTCTTGCAAAATCGAATGAATAACTATATCTCACCATTATAATCACTAATCACAGTGGTTATATTCTGATAATAAACAATGAGTATACCATGGACAGCCGCAAAATAATATTGAATCTGATCTAATGTGGGTTAAGTGTGTTAACCATGAATTACTTCATTACATTTTTAAATCAAATTTGAAATATGGAACAACATTCAACATAACAGAGGTGCTGAAATCATGCTTTATTGAAGTTACAATTGTTAAAGACCAAAAACATTGGTAATTACTGCTATTTCTAATCATTCTGTTTGATAAAATCAAAGCACAGACATCATTGAAATTTCAGTTTAACACAGCAGATGACATTGCTGTGGTACAATTCTTTAATGAATGCCTTCACTACTTAAAAAGTTAACACTAATACTAACATACAAAAACAGATATACATGCACATAAAAATAACCAACAGTCCTTTAAGAGGAAACACTAATTCCACAAGTCTTATGGCCAGATGTTGTTTTTAGTAAATTAATTGAAACAGACCATTGACAGAAATTATATTCATCATATTCTATAACACACAAAGTGCAGGCCGCTTGCACTTTGAGCATGTCATAAGAAATGGTGGTATGACACAGTCAGTCTGAACACAAGGCCCAGTTGTGCAGCTTACATGAGGGTAAAATGCAAACAGCACTCAGGGTCTTATGCACATGTAACATTACTGATACTAATATTGCAGTCATACAATGTATAACATTGTGTCAAGGAGCTGGACCAAAAAACTTCAACAGGGAGCCTCTGTACCTGTTGAGGCAAAATTAAAACTTCAACTTATTGTTGAGGCACATTATTTAGTTTTGAATGTTCTATCGCTTTCCATGATATGCATTTCATGTATATGTGTGTATATAAGATATATAAGACACACACACACACACAAAACTCCTGGTCAGCATTTGGTTTCATCAGTTTCATTGACACTGCTTACATTTCTCATAACCGACAAATCCGGCTATATACATTATGTACATATTGCAAATGATGCACAAAATTCTGGCAGTTCATCGGTATGGCACATTTTATAATAACTACAGCTTAAGTCAATTTTAAGGATACTCCCATATTTGAATGATTGTGTGTGTGTGTGCGTGTGTGTGTGTGTGTGTGTGTGTGTGTGTGTGCGTCTGTGTGTATTAGCAAATAATGACATTTACTGTCGCAGTGTCAGATCCAAACTCATTGGATAGTTTAAGGGTGTAAGCTCCAGCATCATTTTCTTTCACACTAGTGATGATGAGGGTGGTGAGATCCTCAGTGGTCTCAATATTAAACCGGTCACTTTCCTCTGTAGAGGGTAATGTAATCCCTGAATGCGTCCACTCAATCTCAGGCAGGGGTTCTCCAGAGAAAACACAGGCTACAGTAAGAATCTTTTCCTTCTCAATGCAGATCTCTTCAGGAAGTGTTTTGATTTTTGGTGGTAAACCTGTCGCAATGATAAAAGTTTGTCTTAACATTTATTTGGGAAGACTAGTATTGTAGGAAGGTTATAGGTTGCTGAAAGTAAAAAATTAATCTTACCTTGGGTAATGGCTCCTTTAGAGGACCCCTCTATTTGTAAATGGCTTGACATTTCCATTATACTGCTAGAGCTCAATGCTATTTCTGCTGTCAAAGACTGTGTGCTGTACGCAGATGCACTTGCAAATTTCATTTCGGCTAAGCTAGTGCTTCTGAAGGAGGTCTCATGCATGGAGGCAGCCATGTGGACTTCCTTCGCCGAGAAACGTCCAAGCGTACTAGCAGCCAATTCATCTTTTTCTAAAAGTGCACTTTTATCAGGTTCTTCAGCCAACGCTGTAAAAATACATAAAAAACAAAAACAATGATTTAAATGGATGGTCAGTCTACTTGCAAATATCTTCTTGCTATGATGTAGCATGTCTAATAACATGTAGATGCTAATCCATAACTCATTCAGTCTGTTCTGTGTTAGTCAAGGATAAAATAAACAGTACGGCATAATGTTCTCCTGTGATCCTGATCAGGTTAAGCAGTTGAAGATAGACGCATGGCAGATTATGGACTGATCATTTTTCTTTTCTATTTTGATACTAATTCGTTTTTTTGTTCTAATTAAGAAATATAATGTTATTCATCTAGGCCCTTTTGGCAAAACTTCGGCTCTGTCTTATAGGATTTCCTTTTTTTAACTTTCTCCCAAATGCCCATCATTTGCAATTGTTATCTTATCCTTACTCTCCATTACAATAAAGTACTCCCAATAATTTCAAGCTAACTCTGCTCAATACTTTTCCACAATATTTATTTTGGCATTTTATCCCCTATACAAACCCTATGAGTTTAGTCATTATCAGCATAGTCAAGGAATTCATCAAGAAAAACCTTACCAAGTACATTTAACGATGCAGTAGCCGAACATTGTCCATGAATATTCTTTGCTTTTATTGTATATTTCCCACTGTCTCCAGCAGATGCCTCTTTAATCTCTAGTGTATATATATTTTTAGAATGACCCTCTTTTATGTTGGATGTCCACAATACCTGAAAAAGAACCATTATGAGTTATTTTTGAAAGTTTTTTTACCCCAGGTAAAAATGCATTTTCAGTAAAGTTTGCTACCTACCTCAACATTGTCCTTAAGCCATTCAATATCTGCAGGGGAACCTTCATGTAATTCACATGTGAAAATCACATTTTGTCCTTCTTTGACATTCTGAGACTTTGGTAGAATACAAAATGAAGGTGGTCCTTCAGGTTTTGCAGAAAGGGTTGTATGAAAGTGACATTTTACAATTCCACTTTCAGTTTTAGCTTCACATGTGATGGTTCCCTCTTCATGCTGACTGATATTCTTGATGGTCAAAGTTTGATAATTCTCGGAAATCCCATATGTATAATCTTCCGAATTAACCAATTCATTTCCATTAAGGAGCCATTTTACACAAAATACTCCAGGGATTTCTGTTTTCAGAATAAGGGACTGACTCTCAAATGCTGTTACCTGGCTATGAGTTACTTTCATTTCTGTGTGAGACTGAACTTCTTCATGAAAAATCTCTGGTTTTATTTGCTCTGTCACCTTTTTCAGTATATGAGACTCTGAAAGAGCCTCTTTTTGAGTTTCTATTTGTGATTCTTTATTGGCTGTGAGACTTCCTGAGGTGGGCTTTGTTATGGAGATGTCTGTTTCCTTTTCATCTAAACATTTATTTTCCTCCAGAAATGTTGAAGTTTTTTTCAATATATTTTGAAACACTTGGCCAACAAAAGAAAATGATGTTTTGGACACCCCTCCTTCAGAAATAATTTCACAAGTATATTCTCCTTGGTCACTCTCAGTAATATCACTGATATTCAGACTGCAAAGGCCATCAGTAGAATTATGTAAATAGTAATGCCTATCCTGTGTCAGTTTAATTCCATCTTTATACCATATTGCTGTGTCTGTAGCACCTTCAACAACACAATACAAAATTATTTTGTCCTCAGAAGCCTTTGCATTAAGCTGATTTACAATCCTTGGAGGCTTTTGCACTTCTTGAGATTCTTCTTCTGGTGGGAACTGAACCTTCACTGGAGATAAAGATGGTTCAGGAGGTGTTTTTACAACAGATGATTTCATATCTTCAGGTGACTTAATATAAGAATCTGGGGATGGAGCATCTGAAATGTCTAAAGGTTTCATCTCAGATTCTGAAGACTTGGTCCTTGTCTTTGTGTCTGCAGATGACTCGACATGCTCTTTAGTGCTGGCTGACACTGGTGACTTGGATGGAGAAACTGCTATTTTCTCTTCATCAGTTGACATGCAAATTGTTAGTGTAAATTCCACCTCTTCGTGGCCATCCAAATTCTCTACAACTACTGTGTAGTTGCCTTCATCAGATGACTGTACATTCATTATTTCAAAAGCTGACTTGTACTGTGATGTGATTATGTTGTAACGGTCAGATGAAACAATTTCTTGACCTGCACGCATCCAGGTAACACTTGGTGATGGATCGCCATCTACGTCGCAAATAAATTCAACAAACTGTCCCTCTTGTACCGTTAATGATTGAGGTTTTTTAAGTATTCTAGCTGGCAGAATTGTTTTCACTTTCTCTTGTGAAGTTATTTTCTCAAGTGCTGTAGGTTTCTTTTCAGTTGAAGCATATTCTTCACATGAACTTACTGGATGCATTTCACTCAGCTCTAATTTAGTTTCCTTCAACACTATATGACTTTCAGATGCAGAAACTGGTTTAACAGAGGACAAATAGTAAAAATCAGTCTTGGTAAGTTCAGGAATTACAGCTGGGAGAGATTCTTCATCTTTGTAATGGGATGAATATGCAGAATATTCACCTCCTGAAACATCTAAAGTGCCATAATCTGAGGCCTCTCCCTTGTAGTTTGTGCAAACAACACGATAGGTGCCACTGTCCTCTTGTTGGCAGTCAAGTATCACAAGAGACAGAACTCCACTTATGTTTGTAAAACAGAATTTGCTACTCTCTTGAATCTGCTTTCCATTGTGGTACCATTTAATTTCAGATTCTGGTTTGGCTTGCACATTTAGAGTAAATTTGGTTTTTTGGCCACAAGGCACACGATGAGAATGCATTCTGACAGTTATGCGTGGGGCATGGTCAAGGCTGAAAGGTTGCTGAGTCACAACTTCATATTTTCTTTCAGATTTCAGAGCAGCCTTTTTTGCCGCATATGTGGCCATTATGTCAATTGTTGTATGTTTCTCAGGTAATAGTAAGTCACTTAAAATCGGACTACTGGTACATGTTCTCTCAGAAATCTTTGATACCCTTTCTGTTGTTTCACTGTCTTCCTCTCTAGCATGAAGTGTACTGCCAGATTGTACATTTCCAGATAAGGGATGCATTAATTCACTATGTGAAGGCAATAAAGATCTACTAATTACTTGTGTAAAGGGGGAAGGTAACAAAGCAGATGGATATTTAGTTTTTTCCATTTTTTCTTCAGTTAATGGTGAAACATAAACTTTACTTTTTTCTTTTCTTGACAATTGGATTTTCTCATCAAACTGCATGCGCTTCATCTCACTTTTGTAAGCACAATGTCTCTGCATTGAAGCTATTGGACGAAGAAGTTCTTGATCTTCTTTGTCTTCAAGCACTCTTTGGTTTTGTCTTGGAGGTCTATATGTCACCTTATCATGGCGTTGGCGCAGATCAATGTAGCTTGGTCCAGTCTCATACTTAGAGGGAATATGATATGAATCATACGTTTCAACATCTTCCACTTCCTTCTCCTCGGATGTCATTTTCTTTGATGGGAATTGACGCAATGAAGACAATTCAAAGTCCACAGAACTGAAAGTAGAACCTGAGAAGCCAAGCTGGAGCTCCTCTTCAAAGCGAAGCCTTTCTTCCTCAGTTTTTTTCATTGATAAATAGTCTTGAACAGGCAGAAGAAACTCTTCATCTGTGAGATCACAGAGGGACCTTCTTCTTTGCCCATTGTAAACTTCAGATTCTGGAGATGATACACGATATCTTCCTGGCCTTACAGTTTCCAAGTCATCTTGTGAAAACTTAGGAATGCGCCATTTAGGCTTGTACTGATCCTTGATTCTTGGAAGTGGCACAACATAGTTCGGTTCCCACTTTGATAAACTAATACGTTTAAGCCTCTTCTGAACAGGTTTTTCCATTCTCTCAGGCATATCATACTGATCCCGAATTTTCTTATACCATTTCATGTCTGAATAAGGCACAAAATGTTTGATTTCCAGGTCTTCTTCCAGGGCTGTTGGAGCATGAACACGAGGTTGTGGAATTTCATATGGCATATGAAGTCTCTTGTCCTCTGCTCTCATCTTTCTTTCTTCTTTTTCCTTTTTATCAACAGCTTCAATCCTGTCTTTCTTCATTGATATTTCTGGTTTATGCATAATTAATGCTTCTCTTAAAGCCTCTTGTGCCACTGGAGTAAGTGGAATAACTTCACTGCCAGAAAGAATTTGCAACAGTCTCACCTTCTTCTCAATTTTTTTCTCCTCAGGACATGTCTTTTTCTGTTCTTCAGTATCATATTCTTTCTTGACATGAGTGAGACGATGTACCTTTAATGTGGCTTGACAACTTGCAGATCCAGCGGAGTTTGTAGCAATGACTCTATAGGTACCAGAATCTTCAGGAAGTGTATCTCTGACATGTAGAACATAATAATCAAGCCCTTCATGAATAACCTCAACTTGTGGTCCAAATGCTAATGGCATTCCATCTTTCTCCCACTTCAGTGAAGGTGACCCTGACACTCTCATTTCAAAGCGGATACTTTGACCCTCTTTGCACTCTGCATTTGCTAGCAAGCGCTTGAACATTGGCCGTAGCGTATTATCTGATGGTGCTGGGCAAGGTGATACAGTAAGACGTGCCTTGCAACTGTCATCTCCAAATTTGTTGCGGGCTAAAACTGTGTATTCACCATCATCCTCTGTTTGTACGTTGTGAATTATGAGCTGATACAGACCTTTGTCATTTATAAATGTATATTTTCTGTCATTATCTCCTGGTAAAATCTTTTGCCCAGATTTTAACCATGTAACCCGAGGCTCCGGATGCACAGTTATCGTTACTGCAAAACGCACATCCTCACCAATGTAAGCAGCCCGATTGTATAGAGGTAAAGTAAATTCAGGGGGTCTCTGAAGCAGTCTTTCTGTATCTACCCTACGTTTTGCTTTCTTTACTGTACGTGCAACAAAGAAATCAGAATAAGATCTTACACTTTTGACAAATAGCTCTGCATAGGCACTGTCTTCACCATATTCATTAATAACTTTGCACCTATATGTTCCATCATCTGCTCTGCTAGTGTTTTCGATAGACAAGATAGTTACTCCTTCATCATAACTAATTTTATATTTCTCACTTTCCTCAATTTGTCTAACTCCACAGTACCAAGTCACTTCTGTGCTACTGTCATAGTTCTCAATGTGACAGACAAATTTTGCATGCCCGCCTTCTTCAGAAACAGAATGCTTAATCTGACCAGCTCGTGGGCCATGGTCATATGGTGCAACTTTAACTTTGCTCACTGTGACCCCTCTTTGACTTCTTAGAGCGCCACCTCTAGCAACACGAGCAGCTGAAATAACAACATTCCATTCCTTTTTCACTAAGGTCTGGTAATATCTTTTGTGTCTTGTTGTCTTTATTGCTTTAGAATTGCATTCTTGTATATTTTTTCGAAGCCAGGGATGTTCCAAAGCTTCAGAAGCAGTCATCCGATGTTTACGCTCCTTAGTCAGAAGACGGTCCACAAAATCTAATGCTTCAAGACTGGATATCTTAAGAGTCTCTTCATCAAAAATGTATTCAGCATTTGAAATATTTTCAATTGTTTGCTGATAAGTATCTGCTATGAATGGATTAAGTCCACTAAGAAGTATGTATACTAGAACACCAACTGACCACATATCAGTAACAGTGCTAACCATTTCGTTCCGGTGGATTTCTGGTGCACAATATTCTGGGGCAGTAAACTGGATCCTTATGGTTTCCCCTGGTGTAAGGTATTGAGCCTGGCCCATCTCAATTATCTTGATGTTAGAGCTACTACTTTTGGTGTAGACAATGTTTTCAGGTTTAATGTCAAAGTGCCCATAGCTCTTACTGTGTAAAAACTCAAGAGCTTCACATAACTGTCTGACATATGTTACTATTTCTCGTTCTGAAAGTTCAAAGTTTGCTGTCCCAATACGTTCAAATATATCCATTCCTGAGGTAAAGTC
This sequence comes from Cyphomyrus plagiostoma, assembly GCA_019775915.2. NCBI lineage: Eukaryota > Metazoa > Chordata > Actinopteri > Osteoglossiformes > Mormyridae > Cyphomyrus > Cyphomyrus plagiostoma. Next base: position 8,712,268 of record JABFEA020000038.1, read on the forward strand.
ATATATCATGACTAATTCTTCTGGACTGTCGAAGGACTCATGAAGACACAGGAAATTCTTGTGTTGAGCTACATTAAGTGTAGCAATTTCCTTCTTCACCAGTGCTTGATCTGCACCTTTTACTTTCACAAATTTAGCCATGAATGTCTTCTGTGTACTGGTTTCAACACATCGGTGAACAATACTGAAGTGCCCACGTCCTAGTTCCTCTGCAATCATGTACTTAGTATGCAGAACTTTAGTTTCTGAATGTGGTGCTTTACGCTTTATGACTTCTCCTGTGTCGTCAACCTCCTCATCATAGCTCAGTGCTCTTGACTTATCCTCTTTTGTTACAACTGGATCAGTTGGTTCAGATGGCTCACTTTGGCCAAATTTATTTTCTGAAATGACACGGAATTGGTAACTTGTTTTTCCAAACAGGTTAACAACTGTATAATGAGTGTCACGAGCTTGTGCTACACGAATCCATCTCTCAGCTGTGGTAGCGCATTTTTCCACTATATAGTTAGTGATTTTACTTCCTCCATCATTAGCGGGGGCACACCAATTCAGAGTGACAGAATCCCTAGACACATCACCGACTTTGAGACCTCTTGGTGGATCAGGTACATCTGCAACATAAAGTTCCACTGTCTGTTGATCAATGCCAAATCGGTTCTTTGCACAAACAACATAGAAACCGGCATCCTTCCTCTCAACTCCATTGGGGAATATTAGTGACGTAAAAGATCGCGTTACAATAACTTGATAGTGCCCATTGCTATCAATGAGGTCTTGTCCCTTTTGCCATGTTATTACTGGGTCAGGTTTGCCACTGAATGGAATCTTGATACTAATGACTTCACCACGAAGGGCAGGAATAGATTCTTTGTTTTGTATATGCTTGGGCAAGTGAATCTTTGCAGGAACTATGGAGAAAAGAAATATAAATTTATCAATTACTGCAGCACAAAAAAAATGTTGGAAGAAAATTACACGTATTTACGAATTACTTACTTTCCACATCAAGTGAAACATTTGCAGAAATTGAGCCTCCTTGGTTTGTGGCTCTGACTTGATAGACAGTGGAATCCTCTTCATCAACAGCAGATATGATAAGCTGATAATAACCACCTTTGCGTTCCTGGACTTTAATTTTTTGTCCATCAGGCTGAATTTCTTTGCCACGCTTGTACCATTTGACAACAGGTTTAGGCTGTCCACTGATCTTGCAAACAAAAGTTGCATTGCTCTTGTATTTAACACTCATGTTTCTTAATTCCTCCTTAAAGGCAGGTGTGTGAATAGCTACATCTGATTTTGGAACAACAAGGGCAGACACTTCACTATATTCACTTTCTCCCCATAGACTTTCACATTTAATACGAAATTTGTATTCTGAGTTTTCAACAAGCCCATTTACAGTATATACTGTTTGATGGATTTCATCTGTAGTTACTGAGATCCATTCATTCTCTTTTTCACATTTTTCCAGGCAATAATTTTTTATTTTAGAACCTCCATCATTCAGCGGTGGTATCCAAGACACAATACAAGAATCCTTTGTCACTCCACTAACAACCAGATTTTGGGGATTTCCTGGTTTCTCTGTTAAAACAAAATGATCAAAAATTATCCTCAAAAAAAGTTATCCTCAGGTTTATAATAGATACATATCACTTTCCATAACCATGTGGTATGATTGTACTTACCTAATTGACTTTTAATAATGGCCACAGAAGGAATCTGTAATGGATTACTCACTCCATATTGGTTTTGAGCAGAAACACGAAAGTAATATCCGGCACCTTCATTGAGATTTGTAATTCGACAAGATGTTCCAGAGACTGATGATGACACAAGATTCCACTCTTCACTAGAGGTATCTTCACATTTCTCGACAATGTAGTTTGTAATCATTGCCCCACCATCATCTGCAGGTGGTTTCCAGCTAATGATCACAGAGTTCTTTAGCAGGGCTTCAACAATGATTGGTCCTTCAGGTGTACATGGTTTATCTGATGAAATCAATAAATATATATAAATAATACAAATATGCACACATATCCATCATCCAACCTGCTACCCAGTACAAACTTCTGAGGAGCCCATGGGCAATTAACCTAACTGTATATCTACACACACACACACCAACAGACATAATAGAAAACCAATTAATTGGTTTCCAGCCCAGGAAGTTCCGATGCGTAATCTGCTATTTCTCCAGAATATCACGTAATGTAGTGAGAACTGGTTTTCAGTTAATTTACCTGGTAAAATAAAGTTTAAATAAACTACATAAATGCTCTAATAGTACACATAAGTTAGTGGTTTATTTATCGTTAGTTACTGTAATGTTGTGCTGCTTCATTTGGTTAATCATCCAGTCAGTGAAGAAGGCATTCAAGTAAAAATTGCATTGTAGTATGACTAATTTCTGGCGCGTACAATTTATATTAGGCCAGCGTTCATGGTTTGACTTCTGATATTCAAATTGAGTTCTAGGTCAAACTAGTTTGTTCGACTTTCAAGAAATTCGAGTTCTAGTGAGTTTGACAACCAAGGTATCACTGTATATATGCGTGTGTGTGTGTGTAAACATATGGAGTGGTTTTTCCCAGAGCTGTATTCCAATTAGGACTTCAGAGATATTTAGAATAAACTCATACCTTGGATTTCCACATGAAGCAGTTTTTCAACTGTGCCGAATGTGTTGCTGAGCCGGACTTTATACTTCCCTGTATTTGTCTCACGCTGTGCATTCTTAATGATAAGATGGGTATAATGTTTTGTGTTTTCAATGATGACATTCTCAGTTGGTTGCAGTGGTACATTGTTGTGAAGCCACGTGATCTTTGGCTCAGGGCGTCCAATGTACATAACATGTAGACGTAGGCTTGCACCACACACAATATGATATATTTCTTTCAAAGGATATTCAGGAGAAAGCATAGGAGCAGCCTCCAAAATGAGACTTCCACTGGTTTCGGTTTCTCCTGCTTCATTGATAGCTCTGCATGTATAAACTCCTTCATCATCTTGTTGATTTGATGTTATTGTCAGTGAATGGTTGCGACCATCGGAGTTCATCTCATATTTTTTTCCCTGAAGTAATTCTTTTCCATGTCTATACCACTTGATAACAGGAACAGGTCTTCCAGTGATCTGACACTTCAATGTGCCTGGCTGTCCAAGCTTAGTTGTTGCATCTTCCATTTCTTTTATAATACTTGGTTTAAGTACGACTGTGAAAAGTACACGAGATATATAAAATTAGACCCTGCCCTGAATATATGTCAAACTAATGACAGAATGTGATAATATTTGCAAAATAATATAATACTACTCCGCAATCACTAAAATGATGCCCAGAGTCACATCAATAAGTCTGTTACTAATGAAATAATTGTACACTTCAGTTAAAATGTCTCTGATTAAATCTCTGTCCTGATCATCAAATACGTCAGGTAGATAGCAAGTTTTTTTTCATTTCATATAAGCATATATAAGCAAATGATCGTTATTATTGTATAAACTTTCCATGAAAAGAGGTTAGATATTGTATGTAGCTAAATGTATATTGTAATGTGCATTACACATACTTAAAGTATATAAACTGCTGAATATTTAACCAAAATGTATAATTTACAAAAAGTAAAGGAAAGTACGGAAGAGGATTAGGGCCACCATGAAAATATTATTTGAATTCTGACTTTAATGTCACAATTCCGACTTTTTTTCTAAACACAAAATTCTGACATTAAAGTCATAATTCGGAGATTAAAATCAGACCGGGATTGTGTTTCAACCAACCACGAAGAGTCACAGTCACAGAGTGTTCAACTAGTTGGTTGAAACAAAATCCTGGTCCGGACATTTACTCTGAATTACCTGAATTACCCAACTCTGCAAACGAAGTCACTGTAAACTTAAATATACACCTTGTGTCAGCAATGAGTGCAGCCTAATTAAGCAACTTGTCTGCCTAGATGATCTTGCCCATATGGTGTATTTGTATGCTTGCTATAGAGACAGAGCATGTTGGAAAGTATTGCTTCTGAGTGAGAAGTGAGAGGGATAAAATAGCACCAAACTTAGCAGCTATTATTATCTTGCAGAAACAACTGGCCTGGTTCTCTCTGTGTAATGGAAGAAAACTTTAGGGTAATGTAATAGATGATAGATGGTATATCAATGAAGCCCTAACTACAACAGTAGCATAATTCATACCACTTAGTTTGGTTTTTATGCCAACGGTAGTTCTACGTGGTCTGCTGATTCCAGCTTCATTTTCAGCAAATACTCTAAATTCATATTCCGTAGCCTCTAAAAGACAAGTCATGGTGAACACTGTGTCTTTCAATCGTTCTTTGCTGCACTTCTTCCAAGTACTTTCTCCAGATTTTCTGTATTCAACCCAGTAGCCAAGGATCTGTTTTCCCCCATCATATCTGGGAGGCTCCCAACGAATAGAAATGCAGTCTTTGGTCACATTTACAGTATCAATCTCTCCTGGGTGACCTGGTTTGTCTTGAAAGAAAAGCAAGAGACTATAACAATATGATATACAATGTGAATATTCTCAAAATTTAATTATTAATTGTAGTAGCATTAACTTAAATTTTGTATCATGCATGTTTGTTACATATCGAGTGAGTTCATTTAATAATCACAATATACTTCAATACTTTATTTAAAATTAAAAGGCTTCATTCATTCATTTATTCATTCATTCATTCTTCACTTACCAAAGGGATCTTTGCATAAAACCAATTCTGATATGGGTCCTGGCAAGCTCTCACCAATATCATTTTTGGCAATCACACGGAATTGATATTCCTTCTCAGCAATGAGTCCAGTGAGTTTGTATGTGTTAGCCGTGACCTGTGCATCATGACGCACCCAATTTTCACTGAATCTCTCCCTGCGTTCAACGTAATAGGCAGTGACACAGGAGCCACCATCATTTTTAGGCCTGCCCCACAATAGAGAAACTGAATTGTCTGTGACATCCAGAATTTCTGGAGAATCACTTGGAGGTTCCGGTGGACCTTAGGCAAAAAAAAATGTTATTAAATAATAATTATACAAAATAATATATCACATAAATACAAAAAGCACATAAGTGTGAAGTACAAATAATATTTACTTACAGAGAGGTTTCTTTGGTGTGACAGATTCTTCTGATTTTAGAGATTTACTAATGCCAAACTTATTCACAGCTGTCACTTTGAAGTGATACTCAACATTTTCTTGCAATCCCTTGACAACCAGAGATGTGTCTACAACCTTTGAGTCCACAGTGTACCAAGCCAAATTAGGGATCTCTCGTCTTTCAACAATGTAGCTATGTATATCAGAACCACCATCATCTATAGGAGCTTTCCAAGTCAGTCGGACAGAGCAAGCCTGAATGTCATTCATTTGAAGGGGACCTTCTGGTGGATCTGGTGGCCCTATGACTTTCACGTTGATGCTAACAAATTTTCTGCCACATTTGTTTTGCAATACAAGGTTATATACTCCAGTGTCATTTCTCTGGGCTTCCTTAATTACAAGCTCAGTCAGATCTTCACTGGTAGCAATTATTGCCCTACGAGAAATATCATGTCCTTCTTTTGTCCACATGCATGTTGGTATTGGTTTGCCCCTGATGGGAATAGATAACCTAATGACTCCACCTCGTCTGACAACAAATCCATCCTTGTACTTAGCCTCCAGGTCATGATCAGGGGATTCTAGAAAAGAAAAGTACAGCAATTACATAAAATTTAGCATTTATTACTGAATGATATGCCATTTTTTTGCTGTGTACTGACTCACCAAGCATTTCTGTAATTTTGACTGTTCCTGGGATTTCAGCAGGCTCCCCAGACCCTCCAGCATTGCATGCCGAAACACGGAACTTAAATTCAGCTCCTTGGGGCATTTGTGTCAGTGTGTATTCACAGATTAATGAGGGTGTCGTGTTACATTTAATCCATTGAAACGTTCCAACCTTCTGCATTTCTATTAAGTATCCAGCAACTTTGGAACCACCCTCATTATCTGGAGGACTCCAGGCCAGAGAAACAGATGTTGCGGTGGTATCTGTGACTCTTGGATTCTGTGGTGAGTCTGGTGGGTCTGTGACATTAAAAAAAACAACACAAACATATATTTTACAGCCAATTTTGAGGGAAAAAAACTATATTCTTATATATGTAATGACATTCAGTTAAGGTCAAGAGATGACATACCGATAGGATCAGATGCAACTGCTGTTTTAGATACAAGACTCGGTTTTCCAGTGCCTTTAGAATTTATAGCAGTAACTCGGTGCTCATATTCAAGACCTTCAATTAGGCCACTAGATCTGTATCTTGTCTTTGTCACGGGATTCTTGTTGGCACGTATCCATCTGTCAGACCTAATCTCCTTACGTTCAACAATATATCCAGATATTTCAAATCCACCATCTTCTTCTGGTGGGTGCCACGCTATTGTCATGCCATCCCGAGAGACATCAAACACTTCAGGTCTTCCTGGTGGCCCAGGTATTGCTATATAAAAAGGAGGAACGGGCACAATTTGATTTTTTTTCACGGTAAGATTTAAATAATTTGAACATAGGTAACCTTTCAGGAAACTTACTTTTATTGCTCTTGCAGATCACAATATCAGACTGTAAGAAAGATCCCGTTCCAAAGCGATTAGTTGCAGCGACTCGGAACACATATTCATTGCCCTCCGTTAATCTGTTAAATTTAAATGCAGTTCTGCTGACAGATTCAGACACAGGCAACCATCCTGGGCGATGGGCATCCCTTTGCTCAACAACGTAGCCGCAAACTGGGGCACCTCCATCCCTCTCAGGTGGATCCCAGCTTATAGTAATCGATGTAGTATCACATTCAACAATCCTAATTGGTCCTCTTGGTTCATCAGGTTTGGCTGGTTTAGGGAAGATTGTTCATCTTGAATATTTAAAGACTTAACAGTTACAAATACATTTTTTGAAAATGTGATTACTGTGGTTATATCAGAATCTTACCAAGAATGATGACTTTGATGATCTCTGTGACAGTGCCTACAGCATTCTTCACTTCAAGGGTATAATCGCCTGTGTCATCAATTGTGGCGTCACAAACTGTCAGTTCAGAGTACGTTTTTGTGGTGACAATTTTGACACGGTCACGTACCCTCATCTTTACATCACCAAAGTACCATGAACAAACTGGAGCAGGACTCCCAGCAACTGGGACATGGAGCTCAACTGATTTTCCTGATAGTACATTAACAATCTTCTGAGGAATTCCAGAGAGATCAATCTTAGGTAAAACTGCAAAACAGATTTTAGAAGATTAGACGAAACATCAATACATGAACATATAATCACTTCTAAAAGATGAAAAAAATACCTTTTTGTTCCTGGACAGTTACCGCTGTCACCATCTCTCTTGGTTCACTAACTCCTCTGCAGTTTACAGCCCTTACCCTGAAGATGTATTGATCATTCTCATTAAGTGATACAACAGTATGCTGAAAGTCAGTTGTTTTTAAAGTAGCCACCTTCATCCATTTCTCCGTTCCAAATCTGCAAGCCTCAATGACGTATCCAGTAAGCCTGCTGCCACCATCATGAAGTGGTTTGTCCCATGCGAGTGTTACAGTGGATTTTGTTATATCCATAACTTCAAGTTTTTGTGGAACCATCGGCACCTCACATACGAGAACAACATCACTGGATTCACGTGGCTCACCAATGCCATAAATATTTTCTGGCAAGACCCTAAAATAATAAAACATTCCTTCTGACAGTCCAGTGACTTTATATGATGTCTTATGGCACTTAGATGTTACTGTCTTGTAGGCTCTCATTGATGCTTCTCGTCTCTCAACAATATAATTATTTACTGGAGCACCACCATCAACACTTGGGGCATCCCATGTAATGACAGCAGAACTGTCTGTTATATCCTTAATATTAAGTGGACCTGGAGGTCCAGGAGTATCTAGATGAAAGAAAATATTTTTTAGGATTCACCTTCATCCACAAAATATACATAAATAAGCAAATAATAACATGACAGAAAGCACAAATGTTTTTAATGCATACCGTAAATCTTCACAAGGATGGTTGCTGTTTTCTTGCCTGATGGATTCTCAGCCTCAACAGTGTATTGGCCAGCATCATATCGATTTACTTTAATAATTGTCAGAGTTGTATGAGTGTCGGTTACTTCAATGAATCCTCGGCTCTGGAGATCTACACCAGGTTTACTCCACTTGACCTCAGGGACAGGTCGTCCAGTTACAGTTACAAAAAGGCGAAGGGAACCACCAGCTCTCAAGCAGATGGTCTTCTTCAACTCATCATCAATCTCAAGATCTGGTATTTCTGAGGGAATGGTAATGGGCCATTTAAAATCAAATAACTTTAATGTAATATTAACTAATTAAATATATCTAGCAATCCCACCTAATGGGAGTACATTCCCATTCTCTCTTTTAAGTGTTTATAGCTAGCTAGAAATGCATAAAAACTTTGGATATCTAACATAACATTTGCAAAAATGAAATCCATCCATCAATCAAGCCATCCATCCATCCATTTTCAGTTAATGAATGGGCGAATGCATGGATACTTTACTGAAGTGCACTATGCCAGATTTTATGCAAAACTGTTTTATGTAAAAAACACTGAAGTCTATTTTCTCCACTCATAAAGTAACAAAGGGGCGGCATGGTGGTGCAGTGGTTAGCACTGTTGCCTCACACCTCTGGGACCCGGGTTCTGGTCTCCGCCTGG
>JABFEA020000038.1:8733707-8784405 GCA_019775915.2 Cyphomyrus plagiostoma
TTACTGTACAGTAGGCTATACATATGCAACTTACGACCAAATCGTGTTACGACCAGTCAGTCGTAACCAATCATGGTTGTAAGTGGACGATGACCTGCAATTAGAATAGTAATAATAATTAACTTACTGTATGGAAGTTTGACTGTCACAGCTTTGGAGTCAATATGATCACTGATGCCAAAGCGATTTTCTGCCTTGATTCTGAACTGATACTCCTCCCCTTTGGTCAGCTTTGTTATATTTATTGCACTTCTTGCAGCTGTAGATGACACCTCTGTCCAAGCAGAAGTACTTGTTTCACGTTTCAATATTACATAGTTGGTAACTGGGCTACCACCATTATAGACTGGGGGAAGCCACTGGAGACTCACACCGTCTTCAGAGACATCAATGATTTCAACTGGTCCAACTGGAGGACCAGGTCTATCCAGGACCAAAATATTCACGAAAGTCTTAGTAATTCCCCCCTTGTTGGATGCGATGATGTCGTACCTTCCAGCATCATTTGCAATACTTTCTTTAAGATTAACTATTAAACTTTCGAAAGTTACTTCAAAGTTAAATCTCTTTGTTACTTTCATTACAGAATTATCTTTTGAAATAGTAACCTTTGGTAGAGGCTTTCCAGTAAGCGGGATTTCAAAGGTGAGATTTGATCCAGCTCTGACATATACAGTATTATGAGGGAAGTTCTTTAGTTCGAACTCAGGGGATTCTATAAATACAAGAAAAAGCACCATAAAAAGGTTATTGATACGTACCTATTGATACGTAAGACATAATCATAACAAAATAAAGAATGTAAAAATGTATAAACTTGTATTACTGACTTAAATTTAAAGTGAAAAAACTCACCAAGTTTATCTTTAACAATCACAGGTGTAATTAACTCTTTTGGCTCACTTAGACCAGCATAATTTTCAGCACGGACTCTGAAGAAATATTCAGCATTTTCCTTTAGACCTTGAACAACATAGTGGGTTGTCTTGACCACAGCACACTTCACCCACTTTTTCTGTCCTTTTTCAAGAGCATCAATTAGATAACTGGTGATCCTGCTACCTCCATCATGCTCTGGTTTATTCCAAGCCAGTGAAACACTATCCTTTGTTACATCAGTGACTCCAAACTTTGTGGGCGTGCTGGGTATTTCTTTAAAAAATAAAAGTTACAAAAACTCACTTAAAATAAATTACCAAAATCTAACAATAGATATGAAAATAGCAACAATACATGTAATGTATACGTTACCTGTAACTTTAATTCCATCCTTTGTCTCACATGGCACACCAACTCCAAATTCATTCTCTCCAGTGACTCTGAAGTAGTAAAAGGCTCCTTCTTGTAGGTTTTTCACTTCATAGGTTAGTTGGTGGCAGTTGTTTGTGATACTAACCCATGCCTTTTTGCTTGCTTCATGTTTCTCTACGTGGTAGTTTTTAACTGGGTCACCTCCATCATTGTCTGGAGCATCCCATGTCAGTATTACAGAGTCTTTAGTCACCTCTTTAATGGAAAGTTTTGAAGGAGGCCCAGGGGAATCGAGAACTTTTACATCTAGAGTCAATGCAGCAGTGCCAATGCTGTTGTCCAGTGTTACAGTGTACTTTCCAGAATCATTTCTTGTTGCTTTTTCTACTGTGATTGATGTAGAATTATCATTTGTATAGATGGTCGCATCTTTCAGTTTGACATCTTCTTTTTGCCACATTACGCTCGGAACTGGCTTTCCTCTGAATTGTACTTTCAGAGTAAATGAAGTGTTATGTTTCACAACCAATGTCCTACACATTTCTTTATCAACTTGAAAAGTTGGCTCTTCTACTCTTTCCTTTGCAACTTGAGGAATTGAGTGTGCACTAGGGTCACTTACACCAATCCTGTTTACAGATTTGACAACAAACACATACTCTGCTCCAGATGTAAGTCCAGCAACAGTATATTCAGTATTTTTCGTATTTTCAGCAGCCACTATCCAGTCTTCTTCTTCTGTTTTCTTATATTCCACATGGTATCCGGTGACAGGGCTTCCCCCATCCATCAGTGGCTTGTTCCATGTTATTGTGATAGAATTCTTTGTTGAATCAATAACTTTTGGCTTAGAAGGTGGGGATGGCACACATTGTGGGTCTTCTGATTTAGTTAATGGACTTGGGTCACTTGGGAGACTTAAACCAGCAGCATTTTCTGCATAAACACGAAACTCATACTGGCAACCTTTATGTAGTTTGGTTGCTTGGAAAGTGAGGTCACAAACACATTCTTTGTTCACACGAATCCAATGCAGACCTGACTTCTCACGTTTTTCAATAACATAGTTACAAACTACACTGCCTCCATCTGTGACTGGTTTTTCCCAGCAGATTGTCATTGCCTCACTGCTTACATCTGTAATCTTAACATGTGTGGGAGGAGATGGGGCACTAAAAGGATCTGTAGGTTTAATCGGATCACTCTCTAAAGCTTCACCAATTCCAAACTTGTTCACACCTAAAACTCTAAAGATATACTCATTTCCTTTTTGTAGGTTAGTAACTCTACATGTAGTTGCTTTCAGGTCTGCGTGTACCAAAATCCAAGCAAGGTGGCTTGTTTCTCGTTTCTCAACAATGTAGTGAGAAATTTCTGCACCTCCTTTTTCTTGAGGTGGTCCCCAGGCCAGTCTACATTTTTCGCCAGTTACATCAGTTACCTCTAATGGTCCTGCTGATGGTCCAGGCCTGTCAAGCACCTTGCATTTCACAGGGAATGATTTAATTCCTGCCACATTCTGTAATGTCAACACATACTGTCCTGAGTCACTTCTGATGCAGTCTTTAATAATGACTGATGTACAAGTGTCAGTTGAAATGATATTAACTTTAGCTCTAACCTCAATCTCTTTACCATTTTTTGTCCAAGAAATAACTGGGAGAGGGCGCCCAGAAAAATCTGCAGTAATTTTCAAGATCTCACCAGCTTTCACAGCAACTACATCTTTAAACTTGGCATCTGTCATAATCCGTGGTGGTTCTACATCATCTTTAATCATTACAGGGCCTGTGCAATTTGATGGCTCACTAAATAATCCAGCAGCATTTTTAGCAATAACACGAAAATCATATTTCTGGTTTTCAGTAAGGCCTGTAACAACAAAATATGTTTCCTGGACATTAGTGAAATTGCACCTCAGCCATCGTTCCTCTTCCTTGCGTTCAATTATGTATCCCGTAACTTTTGCCCCACCATCATATTCTGGTTTTGTCCAAGACAGTGAAACAGATGTTCTAGTTATATCTGTAACTGTAGGTTGACCTGGAGGATCACATGGATCTCTTGCAGCCACAGATTCCGAGACTTTACTACATTTGCCAATGCCAGCAATATTTTCAGCATAAACACGATACTCATAAAACAAACCCTCTTCTATGCTAGTAACTCCAAATTCCGTGTCCTTGATGAGACTTCTGTTTAACTTTATCCAGAGAATGCTACTTCTTTCTTTGACTTCTATGTGATATCCAAGGACTCCACTACCACCATCATTCACTGGTTCATTCCATTTGACTAGCATAAAAGTTTTACTTGCTAGGGCAACCTGTGGTGTAGAAGGGGGTCCAGGCTGTCTAAATGGATACTGTGCAGTAATGCTTGAAGAATCTATGGAATGGCTCCTTCCATAACGGTTCACAGCATAAACACGGAACTGATATTCAGAACCATTAATTAATTGAGATATTTTGATAGATGTTCTTGCAACTGTTGATGAAACAATTTGCCATTCATTTGTGTTAGTATCTCTCTTTTCTACAATGTAGTTACTGATGTGACATCCACCATCATATACGGGTGGGTCCCAAGATAATGATATACTTTCAGCACTTACATCATCTATTCTAATTGCAGCTGGTGGACCAGGCTTATCAAGGACAAAGACAGCAATTTCAGCTGTCTTAGTGCCAGCGGCATTAGCTATAGTGAGGTCATATTTTCCGACATGCTCTCTGGTAGCTTCCTTGAATAAAAGTTTTGCAGATGTTACAGAAGTGAGAATTGTTAGTGAAGTTGTCTGCTTTAGAGGAAGACCATCCTTTTTCCATGAAACGATGGGTTTAGGCCTGCCTTTGAAGGGAATTTCAATTGCGAGATCCTTTCCAGCTTTCACACTATATGTGTTGAAGATCAAATCAATAGTAGGTTCAGTTTCCATGTCCTTTGCAATCACAGGAACACCTAATTCTTTAGGATTGCTCTTTCCTTTCTCATTCAAAGCAATGACCCGGAAAGAGTACTCTTCACCTGATACAAGACCAGTTATTGTTGCTTCCAACACCTTAACAGTAGTGCTTACAGTCCATTTTTCACTACCCTTAGTTTGCATTTCTACATTGTAGCATAAAATTTTGCTACCACCATCGTGATCAGGTTTCTTCCAAGAAAGAATTACACTGTTGCGCGTTACATCAAGCAGTGAAACTTTACTAGGTGGCATAGGTACTTCAGCAATCTTAACTGGGTCTTTAGTTTCTGCAGCCAAACCAACACCATGTTCATTGACAGCTAATACACGGAAGTAGTAAAGACATCCCTCTTGCAACTCATCAACTTTGAATGAATTCCTAGTGCAGTTACTTGTAACAGTAGTGTAGGCCATTCTTGAAGATTCGCGTTTCTCTACAATATAATTTGTTATCTTAGCTCCTCCATCACTGAGAGGAGGCTCCCATGAGATGGTTACTGAATTTCTCATTATATCTTTAATTTCAAATTTAAGAGGTTCACTTGGGGAGTCGAGTACTTTGACATTGACAAAGGCTGACTTTGTGCCACTTTTATTTTCAAGACTTAAGATGTATCTACCACTGTCAAATCTGTTTACATTGTCAATTACAAGCATAGTGTATGAACTTGTGGTTTCAATTTGTGCTCGTTCAGTCAGCAATCCTTCTGCTCTTTCCCATTTGACTTTAGGTTCAGGTCTTCCTCTAATTGTGACAAAAAGGCGAAGTGTTCCACTTGCATGTATAGAAACTACTTTTCTGAGGTCTGCATCAAGTTCAATCTCTGGGGCTTCGTGCTTTTCAACAGCAGCAACACAGCCATGGATATCAGCATGTTCTCCAACTCCTTCAGCATTAAATGCACAGATACGGAAGTTGTATTCATCATTTTCCTTTAGTTTACCTACAGTAAACTTTGTTGCTTGTATGCCAGTTGAAGGTGTACAGATAGCCCATTCTCCCTGAGTAGCCTCCTTCATTTCAACGAGGTATCCCTTAATGTATGCACCACCATCATCATCAGGTTTGCTCCAAGCAAGGGACACAGTTGTGCTGGTGTGGTCTGTCACTTTTGGATGCGTTGGTGGACCAGGTGGACATGCAGCATTATGTGCCCTATAGAACATTGATGGTTCACTTAACTGTCCCACACCAGCCTCATTTTCAGCAGAGACTCTGAACTCATAAAAATGCCCTTCTGTGAGTCCATTTACTTTGAAATGTAAGTCACTGAGTTTACTTCTATTACATTTTGTCCATCTAACACCATCTTTGTCCCGTTTCTCAAGATGGTATCCGTAAATTTCTGATCCACCATTATTCTCTGGTTGATTCCATTTAATAACCATAGTATCCTTTGTTATAGCAGTTGCTTCAGGAATGGATGGTGCACTGGGTGGTTTGAAGGGATTGCAGGCTGTTACTGGTTCAGACTCAAGTGGGTCACCTACTCCATATTTATTAACTGCCTTAATTCGGAAGACATATTCATTACCAGCCAAAAGATTAGTCACTTTATAACTAAATGCTTGAATATCCGATTCAGCTATAGTCCATGACAACCTACTAGTTTCCCTCTTCTCAATAATGTAATGAATAACACTTGCACCACCATCTTGTAAAGGATCATTCCATGACAGGCGACATGAATCTGCAGTTATATCAGTCACCTTGAGAACACCTTCTGGTGGTCCAGGACTATCAAGAATCTTAACTGTGATAGGTATTGTTTTTATTCCACCAGCATTACTTAGAGTGAGGGTATAATTACCACTGTCCTCTCTAATACAGTCCTTAACTATGAGTGATGTGTTTTTTATTGCATGCTTTATGTCATTTCTTCGAGTAGTCTTATCTATTTTATTTCCATCTTTTTTCCATAAAACTTCAGGTGCTGGTTTTCCATAAATGTCAGCCTCAATAACAAGAGTTTCTCCAGCATTAATAAAAATAACATCCTTGTACTTGGGATCCATTGATGCCCTTGGGGATTCGATTTCATCGGTAACAGTAATCGGTCCACTGCTGTCAGAGGGCTCACTGAAATTACCAGCTGCATTTTTTGCAATTATTCTAAATTCATATTTTTCATTTTCTGTTAATCCTGTCATAGAGAACTCAGTCTCAATGATATTTGTAAAGCTGGCCTTCATCCAGCGACCTTCAGGTAAATCTTTCTTTTCTACAACATAGCCAGTCACTTTGCTGCCACCATCATATTGTGGCTTTGTCCACTGAAGTGTCACTTGATTTTTTGAGATGAATATTGGCTCAGGTGTTCCAGGTGGATCACATGGATCAAGAGCCACAAAGCATTCAGAAACCTTACTTGATCTACCGATGCCAACAATATTTTCAGCAAAAACTCTGTATTCATATCCACAGCCTTTTTCAAGATTGTTAACTTTGAAGATTGTATCAGCAATTAAGAGTTTGTTCAATTTAGTCCAGAGAATGCTGTTCCTTTCTTTACATTCAATGTGATAGCCAGTGACTCTACTCCCACCATCATTAACTGGTTCATTCCATTGAACAACCATGTCATCCTTTGTCACTGATGTGACAAATGGAGTACCAGGTGGCCCTGGGGGCTTGTAAGGATACTGTACAACAATTGCTTTTGAGTCCAATGAAGAACCCTTTCCATATCTGTTTTCTGCAGAAATTCTGAATTGGAATTCTGAACCGGTTGCAAGTTTTGTAATTTTCATAGTTGTTCTTGATACATTTGCTGATACAACTTGCCAGGCTGTGGCAGTCGTGTCCCGTTTTTCAACAATGTAATTTGTTATTTGACAACCACCTGTGTACACTGGAGGTTCCCATGATATTGTGACAGAATTATTACTAACATCATTGATATTAATGGGTCCTGTTGGTGGACCAGGCTTATCAAGTATAATGATCCCAATTTCTTCTGTTGCAATACCAGCATCATTTGTTGCTGTAACTGTGTACTTGCCCAAATCATCTTTGTTAGCCTCCTTTATTTTAAGGGTTGTAGAGTTAGGTGTGTTTAAGACACTTACATTCGATGTCTGTTTTAGTGATTGTCCATCTTTCATCCACATAATTTTAGGTTTGGGGCATCCAATAATTTGCAGTTCTATTGCAAGATCATCTCCAGACCGGATACTGTAGCTATTGAACATTAATTTCAACATGGGTTCAGTACTCAAATCCTTGGCAATAACTGGAGCAGCTAAAAGCATAGGAATGCTCTTTCCTTTCTCATTGTAGGCTAAAACACGAAAGAAGTATTCTTGACTAGATACTAATCCTTCAACAGTACCTTCACATGTTTTAGTTGATGCTGCTACACTCCACTTGTCTGATCCTTTTGGTTGCATTTCAATTAGATAGCCTATTATCTTGCTACCTCCATCATGTTCAGGTTTTTCCCATGCTAAAGAAGCAGAAACTTTAGTTACATTTGTCAAAATGACTTTTCCTACTGAAAGTGGGACCTCAGACACTTTAACTGGATTTTTTGTTTCAACTGGATGGCTAATTCCATTTTCATTTTCAGCCATAACTCTAAAGTAATACATGGCTCCTTCGGTGAGATTATCTACTTTACAAAAAGTTTTCTCACACTTAGCAGTGACATTGACATACACTCTCCTTGTTGATTCACGCTTTTCAACAATAAAATGTTTTATCTTAGCTCCTCCGTCAATAAGCGGTGGTTCCCATTCAAGAATGACAGAATCTTTCTTGACATCTTTCACAGCCAAATTCATTGGTGCCCCCGGTGTATCCAGTACTTTCACAGACACAAGTTCTGATATAATGCCACTGCTATTTTCCAGTCTCAAAGTGTATTTTCCAGTGTCATTTCTGTCACATTTATCAATTGAGAGTTGGGTATAATCAAGCCGCTTCTCAATGTGGACCTTATCTGTCAATTCTTTTTCATCCTTTGTCCAGTTAATCTTGGGAGTGGGTCTTCCTCTGAATGGTATATTTATTTTTATTGATTCTCCAGCACGCACTATAATTCCTTTCCTCAGTTCAGAGTCAAATGTAAGTCCTGGGGGCTCTATTTTGTCCTGCACTTTAACAGTTCCAGGAATAGCAGCAGGTTCACCAATACCTAGTTTGTTAATTGCACAAACCTGAATTTTGTATTCTTTATTTTCTGTAAGCTTTGTGATATCAAGTTTATTAAATGGAAGGCCAGTTGCTGGTGTGCACATTATCCATTCCTCTTCATCAGCTTTGCAGATCTCCACAATGTATCCCTGAATAACACATCCACCATCATAAATTGGTTTCCCCCATGCTAATGAAACTGAGTTCTTTGTAGTGTCAGTCACATGGACATGGGTTGGTGGACCAGGCTTGAATTTTGGATTGCAGGCTTTATAGTATGATGTTGGTAAACTTGGTTCTCCAACTCCTGCCACGTTTTCAGCAGAAATTCTAAACTCATATTCATGATCTTCGGTCAATGCTGTCACTCTGAAAGATAAATCTTTGATAGTTTGTCGATTACATTTTGTCCACCTGATTCCAGTCTTATCTTTCTTCTCTATGATGTATCCAGTAATTTCACTTCCACCATCAGATTCCGGACTACTCCAGATAACAGTCATAGAATCTTTGGCTATATTAGTTGCTTCTACAAATTGTGGTGATCCAGGTAGTAAAAATGGATTCTTGATTATCACAGGTGATGATTCGAGCGGCTCACCAACACCAAAGCTATTTACAGCCATAACACGAAATATATATTCATTTCCTTCCAGAAGTTTGTTTACTTTAAATGATGTGACATCACATTTACTAGCAACTACAGTCCATGCAAGGCGGCTTGTCTCCCTCCTTTCAATGATGTAGTGAGAAATATTGCTGTTTCCATCATGTTCTGGAGGAAGCCACGACAATGTACATGTTTCAGATGTCACAGCAGATACATTTAGCATCCCTCCACAAGGTCCAGGGCTGTCTAATACTTTTACATGAAATGTAAAAATTTTGGTACCAGCTACATTAGTGACCTGCAAATTATAGTGACCACTGTCTGTTTTGATAGCCTCTTTAACAGTAAGTATTGTTCTAAGGTCCGTTCTTTTGATCTCACATCTCAGCGTATTTTCAATCCCCTTGTCCCCCTTGAACCACTGGACTGTTGGTGTGGGCTTTCCATAGAAATCGGCATCAAGCTTAAATGTACCTCCTGCACTGACAACAACAGCTTGACTGTATTCTGGATCAAGTGAAAGTTTTGGAGGCTCAACTTCATCCCTTGCTGTGATAGGCCCTGTGTTATAAGATGGTTTACTAATAGTACCAGCAGCATTCTTTGCAATTACTCTGAAATCATACTTGGAGTCTTCAGTTAGTCCAGATACTGTAAATTGAGTTTCAGTTACATTTGTAAAGTTAGCCTTCATCCAGCGTCCATCTGGTAAATCGCGCTTCTCCACTATGTAGCCAGTAATTATGCTGCCTCCATCATACTCTGGTTTTGCCCACTGAATTGTGATTGCATTCTTATTCACAATAATAGGCTCTGGGGTCCCAGGAGGATCACACGGGTCACATGCTACATATGCCTCAGAAATTTTACTGCATCTGCCTATGCCTACAACATTCTCAGCAAAAACTCTGAACTCATACTCAACACCTTCATCTAGAGGACTTGTTTTAAAACAAGTGTCTTGAATTAGTGTCTTACTAATTTTTGTCCACAGAATGCTATTTCTCTCTTTTCTTTCAAGATGGTAGCCTATAATGCTAGTACCTCCATCTGTAATTGGTTCATGCCACTCCACAATCATGTGATTCCTTGATAATGAGGAGACAAATGGAGTCCCAGGTGGACCAGGTACTTTGAAAGGATACTGGACAGTCACAGAGGCAGAGTCCAATGCGTGGCTTTTACCATACCGATTTTCAGCAATGATTCTAAATTGATATTCTGCCCCAGTCTTTAATCTGGTAACTTTCAGGGTGGTTCTTGGTACGGTCGTTGACACATTCTCCCAATCAGTAGTGGTTATGTCCCGCTTTTTCACAATGTAGTTTGAAATATGGCAGCCACCGACGTATTTTGGTGGATCCCAGGAAATTGTAACACTTTGTGAACTGATCTCATCAAATCTAACAGGCCCAGCTGGTGGGTCTGGCTTATCCAGAGTAATAATTAGTATAGTTGCATCTTTCTGCCCAACAACATTAGAAACAGTAATTCCATACATCCCGCCATCATCTTTTGTTGTTTCTTTTATGTTAAGAGTTGTGTGGTGTGCTGTATTGATAACATTAACTCTTGTTGTTTCTTTAAGCGCTAACCCAGCCTTAGTCCAAATAATTTTTGGTTTTGGACGTCCAGAAATAGGTATTTCTACTTTGAGGTCCTTTCCAATTAGTACACTATAATTGCTATATGCAGGCCTTACATCTGGATCAATAACAAGGTCCTTAGCCTGCACTGGGACAGCAAGAGATGTTGGGTCGCTTTTTCCTTTTTCATTGATAGCAATAACTCTGAACATATATTCTTCTCCCTGAACTAAATTAGTGACAACAGTGTCCAGTGTTTTCACAGTTGCACACCCAGACCATTTTTCATTGCCTTTGACTTGCATTTCCACAAGATATTGTACAATTTTGCTGCCACCATCATGATCAGGCTTTTCCCATGCAAGAGAAACACTTTTGCAAGTGACATCAACAACAGTAAATTTCTTAGGCACTTGAGGTACCTCTGATACTTTTACTGAATCAACAATTTCTGCAGGTAATCCAATACCATATTCATTCTCAGCATGCACTCTAAAATAATAATTGCACCCCTCTTGAAGTGGTTCAATCTTCCAGGTAGTTCTGTGACAATTGGTGACAACAGCCGCATAAGCCTTTCTTGTACTTTCGCGTTTCTCAATAATATAGTTTTTTATTTTTGCACCACCATCCAACGCTGGAGGTTCCCACATAAGTGTGACAGACTCCTTAGTAATTTCTTTTACTTTAAGGTTTAAAGGTGCACTTGGTGTGTCAAGTACTTTGACACTGATTATAGCAGTCTTTACACCACAAACATTTTCAGCTGTAATGGTGTACTTCCCACTATCAAATCTGTTAACATTATCAATGAGAAGGGAGGTACAACTACTTGTCATCTCTATCTGAGCTGTATCTTTAATTTTACCATCAACTTTTTCCCATCTGATTTCAGGAGCTGGTCGTCCTCTGATAGGTATGAACACTCTCAAGGAATCTCCAGCTTTAATATTGATTGTTTTCCTGAGTTCCATTTCAAGATCAAGATCTGGTTCTTGTGTCTTGTCTTCAACAAGGATTGGGCCAGGGAAATCTGTATGCTCTCCAACACCAACCTTATTAATAGCAAACACTCTGAATTTATAACTTTGGTTTTCTTTAAGTTTTTCAACTTCATATTGCGTTTGTTTTATGCCTGTGGGAAGAGTACAAATTTTCCATTCTTCAGATGTTGCTTCACATGTTTCAATAATATATCCCTGAATATCACAGCCACCATCATAAATCGGCTTCTCCCAGGAAAGGAAAACAGATGTCCGTGAAATGTTAGTCACTTTGGGACTATGTGGGGGACCTGGTCTGAATACAGGATCAATGGCCATGTAGTAAATAGATGGTGAGCTTGGTTTTCCAACTCCAGCATCATTCTCGGCTGAAACTCTAAATTCATAACTATGGCCTTCAAAAATCCCTTTAACTTTAAAGGATAGTTCAGTTACTGTGTGCTTATTGCATTTAGTCCATCTTATCCCTTCTTTGTCATGCTTTTCAATAACGTATCCTGTAATAGAACTACCACCATCATTGTCAGGTGCTTCCCAAGTTACCACCATTGAATCTTTTGTGATACTGACAACTTCCACACCCTTAGGAGCATCAGGGCTCACAAACTGATTTTTTGCTATAATAGCTTCAGATTCTAATGGCTCACTAACTCCATATCTGTTTGCTGCTGAAACACGAAAGATGTACTCATTTCCTTCCAAAAGTTTAGTTATTTTCAAATTAAGTTCCTTTGTTTCAGGTTCAACAACAGTCCAAACCAATCTACTTGTTTCTCTTTTTTCAATGATGTAGTGACATATTTCATCACCACCATCTTCCTTTGGAGGTTTCCAGCTAATTAAACATTGCTCTTTTGTCAAATTACTGACAGAAATAGGACCCTCAGGTGGACTTGGTCTATCTAACACTTTGATTGTGACCAGAACTGACTTCTCTCCTCCAATATTTTTCAAAAGCAATCTATACTGGCCTGAATCATATGATGTGGCTTCCTTTACACTGAGACATGTACTGTATTGAGTATTTTGTATTTTACAGTGTTTAGTATTTGAAAGAATTTGTTTTCCCTTCATCCAGCTAATTGTTGGCATTGGTTTTCCAAAAATATCCACATCAATTTTGAAATTCTCCCCAGAATTTATTATAATAGTCTGGGTATATCGTGGATCTATGCTAATTCTAGGTGGTTCAACTTCATCCTTTGCAGTTATAGGGCCAGTGCTGAGTGAGGGACCACTGAAGATACCTGCTGCATTTCTTGCAATGATACGGAACTCATACTGTTGATTCTCTGTTAAGCCAGTTGCCACATACTCAGTCTCAGTAACATTAGTAAAGTTGGTTCTTGCCCAGCGTCCTTCAGGCAATTCTTTCTTTTCCACAATGTAGCCAGCAACTTTGCTTCCACCATCATATTCTGGCTTTGCCCATCTAAGAAAAACGGATTTTTTTGTGACAGTAACAACTTCGGGCGTTCCTGGAGGATCACAAGGATCTCTTGCTACATAACATTCAGATAGTTTGCTTACTTTACCAATTCCCACAATATTCTCTGCATAAACTCTGTATTCATATTCAATTCCCTCTTCAAGACCTATACTTTTGAACTGTGTGTCTTGAATAAGTGTCTTATTTACCTTTATCCAGAGAATACTGTTTCTTTCTTTGCGTTCAATGTGGTATCCTAATATTTGGCTTCCTCCATCAATTACAGGTTCATTCCAAATGACATCCATATTATCTTTTGTGGCAGCATGCACATATGGAGTTCCAGGGGGTCCTGGAACTTTAAAGGGATACCTGGCAACTACAGTATCTGATACGAGAACTGGACTCTTTCCATATCGGTTTTCAGCAGTAATCCTGAACTGATATTCAGATCCAGTTTTTAGTCGTCCTGCCTTAATTGTGGTTCTTGGTAAATTTGTTGCCACAACCTGCCAGTCTATAGTGGAAGCATCTCTCTTTTCTACAATGTAGTTCTTAATAGTACAGCCACCATCATATTCTGGGGGTTTCCAAGACAATGTAATACTATTAGCTGTAACTTCAGCTACATTTACTGGACCAGTTGGTGGCCCAGGTTTGTCGAGAACAACAACACAAATTTCTGCAGTTGTTTCACCCACAGTGTTTGAAAGTTTGACAGTATACTGACCAACATCATCTCTGCAGATTTCCTTGATATTTAAATACAAATGGGTGTCAGCCATTTCAAAACTAACTCTTGAGGTTTGCTTGATAGGAACACCACCTTTGTACCAAGACATAGCTGCTTTGGGTCGGGAAACATATGATATCTCTATCTTTAAGTCTTTTCCTGCCAGCGCACTAAATGTGGAGAACAACTGTTTTACTGCTGGAGTAATTACAAGGTCTTTAACAATAACTGGTACACCAATTTGGCGTGGATCGCTCATTCCTTTTTCATTTCTTGCTGATACTCGAAACATATATTCTTCACCTTGTGTTAATCCAGTAATAATAGCTTCTGTGACTTTTACAATCATGCATTGATTCCAGGTATCACTGCCTTTGCTCTGCATCTCCACAACATATGCAATTATTCTGCTTCCTCCATCATGCTCTGGCTTTTCCCATGACAGTGTAACACTATTCTTTGTCACATCTTGCAATGTGATTTTACCTGGAGGAAGTGGTTTTTCAGATACTTTGACTGATTCTCTAGTTTCAATGGGAAGCCCAACCCCATATTCGTTTTCAGCTAACACCCTAAAATAATAATTGCATCCTTCAAGTAAATTATTAACAGTCGATCTTGTTTTGTGGCAGTTAGCATTTACAGTTGCATATGCTTTTCTTGTTGATTCGCGTTTCTCTACAATGTAGTTCTTAATCGTACTTCCACCATCAAGAATAGGAGGGTCCCAACTGAGTGAAACTGATTCTTTGGTTATTTCATCAATCTTGATATTTTGTGGTGCTCCAGGAGTATCCAGTACCTTTACATTCACAAAAGCTGTCTTTAGCCCTGAACTATTTTCTACTGACAAAACATACTTTCCACTATCAAATCTATTTACATTTTCAATCAATAGCCAAGTGAATGATGATGTACTTTCAATTGTAGCTCTTTCAATTGACTCTCCATTTTCTCTTGACCATTTCACTTCAGGAGTAGGTCTTCCTTTTATAGGTACAAACAATCTCAATGTGCCACAGGCTCTGATGCTAACAACTTTGCGAAGCTCTGCATCAAGTTCGATATCAGGTGGAATCTGTCTCTCTTCTGATTTTGGTAATCCAGGGACAGAGGCTGGCTCTCCAACTCCTTCACAGTTAATGGCAAAAATATTTATCTTATATTCTTGATTTTCTTTTAAGTTAGTGATTGTAAATAATGTGGTGACTATACCATCTTTAGGGGTGACATCTGTCCATTCATCATCCTGGGGAAGGCAAGTCTCAACTATGTATCCTGTAATGTCAGATCCACCGTCATAAACTGGCTTGTTCCATGCGACGGTAATCGATGAGTTAGTTGTATCTAAAACCCTTGGATTTCCAGGAGGACCCGGCTTGTAAAGTGGGTCATTAGCCTTGCAAAATGGAGTTGAGGCACTTGGCAAACTTAAACCTGCAGCATTTTCTGCAGTAATTCTGAATTCATATTCATGCCCTGGTGTCAGTCCTGACACTTTGTATCTTAAATCAGTAATAACCTTCTTGTTACATCTAATCCAGTGCAGACTTGTCTTATCTCGCCTTTCAACAATGTAACCAGAAATTTCAGTTCCACCATTGTTCACTGGCTCTTCCCAATAAATAACCATTGAGTCCTTAGTGATATTTCTTACTTCAGGATTTTGAGGAGGATCAGAAGGCATATATGGGTTTGTTGCAATAATTTGCTCAGATTCTAAGGGCTCACCAATCCCATACTTATTAACTGCCATCACTCTGAAGATATACTCATTTCCCTTTAATAGCTTTGTTACTTTAAACTGGTTTACTTGTAAGTCTGAAGCCACATTTGTCCAGGCAAGCCTGCTGGTTTCACGCTTCTCAATTATGTAATATTCAATATTTGCTCCACCATCATCTGATGGCGGCAACCAAGACAACACACAGTTCTCAGCTGTAATGCAAGTAACAAGTAATGGACCATCTGGTGGACCTGGCCTGTCAAGCACTTTCACATTGAAGACATGTTTTGCAAATCCACCAGTATTGCTTGCAGTTAATGTAAATGCACCTCCATCTCTTCTTGTAGAATCTTTGTTAATCAATATAGTTGAAAAATCAGCCAATTTTATTTGTAGTTTTGTTGTTTTTTCTATTTCCTTTCCATCCATAGTCCAAATCATAGATGGTAATGGGTGACCTGTAATATCAGCCTCAAGTTTGAACACTTCCCCAGCTTTTACAAGTAAAACATCTTTAAGCCTAGCATCAACCCTAATCTTTGGTTCCTCAACATCATCTTTACAGACAATTGGATCTGATGGTTCAGATGGGCTACTTACAGCACCAGCTGAATTTCGGGCAAGAACGCGGAATTCGTAGGAGGCACCTTCTGTCAGCCCACTAACAGTAAATGTAGTCTCTAGTATGTTACTATAATTAACTTTGATCCAGCGTCCATTTGGTAAGTCTTTCTTTTCCACTGTATAGCCAGTTATTTTGAAGCCACCATCATAATCAGGCTTTGTCCACTTAATATTCACAAAATTCGTAGAAATGTTAATGGCAACTGGCTTTCCTGGAGGATCCACAGGATCAAGGGCAAGAGAAGGCTCTGATGGTTTGCTTGGCTTTCCCACACCAGCTATATTTTCAGCTGCAACACGGAACTCATAGGCAATTCCAGCTTCTAGCCCTATTGATTTGAAAATGTTTCCAACTATTAGGACACTGCTTACTTTTTGCCACAAGATACTTTTCCTCTCTTTCCTTTCAATATGGTATCCAATCACTTCACTTCCACCATCATTCACAGGTTCATTCCAACTAATTGTCATGGTATCTTTAGTGAAGCCTATTACTTGTGGAGTGCCAGGAGGCCCTGGAACCTTAAATGGGTATGCAGCAACAACTGATTCAGAGGTTATTGGAGGGCCAACACCATATCTGTTTTTAGCTTTAACACGAAATTGATACTCCGCTCTAGGGGTAAGACGTTCAGCTTTGAAAACTGTACGGATTATTGTTGTTGATAACACCAACCATGATGTACTTGTTGTGTCTCGAAATTCAACAATATAATTGTTAATTGGTACTCCCCCATCATTTTCAGGGGAATCCCAAGATATTGTAATACTTTCATTGGAAATTCTGTCAAAATGAATTGGCCCCTTTGGAGGCCCAGGGATGTCATGTACTTTAACAGTGATTATTTCTGTCAGTGTGCCAAGTATATTTTTGCCTGTCACAGCATACTGTCCACTGTCATTCCTAGTACATTCACTAATACAAAGGAGAGTTGACATAGGAGTATTTTCAATGTATATTCTCTGTGTCTGATTAAGGGCCTTGTCCTCCTTCATCCAGGAAATTGTGGGCTGTGGACATCCCAGAACAGGTATCTCAATTTTTATATCATCTCCTGCCTTGGCAATAACAAGTTTTTGACATATTCCACGTAGATCAAACTGTGGTCCTTTTGTTTGTTCCTTAATAATAACAGGACTGCTTTGACAAGGGTCACTTCTACCTGAGTTGTTCACAGCCATTACTTGAAATATATACTCCTCGTTTTCATTTAAATTTTTCACTGTATAGTCTAGAGTCTTCGCTGTTGTGACATGAGACCAATTCTCTGAGCCTTTCTTTTGAGCTTCTACTACATATCCAGTAATTCTACTTCCACCATCATGTTTTGGTTTTGTCCAAATGAGACTTGCAGAATTCCTAGTAATGGCTACAATGTTAACCTTTTCAGGAGCAGTGGGTGCTTGAGACACCCGAATTGCATCAGAAGTTTCAGCAGGCTCCCCAATTCCAAATTCATTTTCAGCACGTACTCTGAAGAAATATTCTGAGCCTTCAGCCAAATTTGGAACTCTTACTGAACATGTCTGACAGTTAGTTATCACAGCTGCGTATGACTTTCGTGTAGCTTCCCGCTTTTCAATTATATAATTGATTATCTTTGAACCACCATCAATGAGAGGCATTTCCCACTGGAGAGTGATACCTTCATTAGTAATCTCCCGAGGTCTCAGGTTGATAGGAGGACCTGGTGAATCCAAAACTCGGACATTTACATATCCAGACTTTTTCCCAGCAACACTCTCTAGGGTTAAGTTATATTTTCCAGTGTCATGCTTTGTACAATGGGATATAACCAGCAGAGTATAAGATTCAGTGGTATCAATATTTGCATGACCCTTAAGGGATATATCTTCTTTCAACCAGGTCACCTCAGGTGTTGGGCGCCCTTTGATTGGAACAAAAATCCGTATGGATCCTCCAGCTCTGACAACGAGAGTTCGCCTCAGTTCGGCATCAAGCTCAAAGTCAGGAGTTTCTTGACGTTCCACAATTTCAACAGATTCCGCAACTTGAGCTGGTTCTCCAATACCAATCTCATTCATTGCACTCACTCTAAAATTGTATTTTAATCCTTGTTGCAGGTTTGAAATAACAAATTCAGAAATTCTTAGTGCACTGCCTGTTGTGTCTTTAATCCAACTATTCTCGTCTTCTCTTTTGTGCTCAACTATATATCCAGTGATGTCAAGTCCACCATCATATTTTGGCCGTCCCCAGTTGAAGGTAGCTGTAGATTTAGTCATATCAGTAATTCTTGGGTTGGATGGAGGCCCAGGTACATCTGAAAAGTATGATACTTAAATATTTACCAGTTAAAAGACAAAGCGCATTAGCTCTAACTACTAATAAAAGTATCTATACTTATCATTCTTTAACCACTGTTAACATGAGAACACCTCAACGAACATAAAAGTCTTTTAACCTCCAAACAAGACATACTTCAGCGTATGTAGCCCTTTTGTTTGCACTAACATGCCACTAGTGTTAAAAACAGCAACATATATAACAAAAAGCCTAACAGATTGGCTGCTCAGTTGTAAAATTGTAAAGCTGAAAAGTTTTGAAACAGAGTCTGCATTTCGTAAAATGTTGGATAAATAGATGTCGTTTATTGGTGACTTCATGTTTGTCTAAGTTTACACTTTTTAACAACCGTTAAGTAATGTTTTTTTTTTATACAAATCAATCCAGGTGAAACAACTTAAATGAATTTCATTTTAAATGAATTGCAAAAATAATGTTTTTTGTTGAGAGGTCTACAATTCCATTTGCATTTTTGCTGTGAGAAATATAAAATTAATATAAGAAAACATTACCTGAGTTACTTTTCAAAATAATTAGACAACCCATACCCAATTGTAATACCAATTAAGGTATTAAAGTTGTTTGGTATTTATATCAAAGTCAGGCTTTTATTTTATTACCAGTGTGGGATTAAGACTATTGCACAAGATTAATCTATCGAATCCAATACTGAAATGAATGAGCACAAAAACATATGACATAAACCCAACCGTATTATGGGGTGACAGCCACTCTGCCACTGTTAAGACTGATAACATCCCATCGTTTTCTTGATGGATGAATGGTATGCTAATGTGATGGCACATTAGCAAAAACAAAAGGTGCTATACGCTGAAATAGAATGCTAGTGGCGGTTAAATGAAGAAAAAAATGCTAGTGGTTCTAGTGTTATTAATACATATTTTATATATGACTGAGCAGATGGCAAATAATAAACAAGATACTCACATGCTAGACTCTTAGTCATCACAGGTTGTGAAGGCTCACTGGGTTCTCCAAAACCAGCTTTATTTTCTGCAATCACTCTGAATTCATATTCATTTCCTTCTGCAAGCCCAACAACTTCAAAATTTAAATCAGATATCAATTTCTTTGATGCTCGAATCCATCGCATCCCATCTCTTTCTTTTCTTTCAACATTATACCCAAAAATGTTACTGCCTCCATCTTCAACTGGTCTCTTCCAAGAAATGGTGACTGAGTTTTTGTTGACATTTTCAATGTCTGGTTTGGATGGAGGACCAGGCGGACCTGTAATTGAATTTTAATAACATTTGAACTTGTTCCATTAATGACATGAGATAGCTACAGTATGTAATTATAAAAGCATCAAAGCCATTTCATTGTATCATTACCTACATATGAACTGAATCTGACTTAACCAAAGTAATTTTTTTCCTTACTTTGAATTCATGTAAGTTTCAGATATTCATTTATTTTCATTTTGCTATAAATTTATGCTTACAGTATAAACTATTATTCACTACAGTCACTGGACTTTATTTACCAGTCTTAAAGTCTTCCATTACATATCTTGTAATTCTACTTTCACAATCATTTTTCGTATGACTAAAATGCTGTAGGTGAACTATAGCATTTTAACAGCGCTATTTTTTATTTATTGCATTACTATCAATCTGTTCTGAGAAAAAAAAATCTATTTCAATATTATTCTATATTAAAGATTCTCCACATACCAAAGCTGTCCTCCATTTTCACTGGCTCAGACTGTGTTGATTCTCCAACGCCATAATGGTTTAATGCTGAAACTCGAAAGATGTATTCATTGCCTTGGATTAGTTTGCTGGTAACTAAATGACAATCTGTTACATTTTCAGCCAAAATGGTCCACAGAAGGCGACTTGTTTCCCTTTTTTCTAGAGTGTATGATTTAATTTCAGACCCCCCATCATCATGGGGTGGTGACCATGTTAATGTAACCTTCTCAGCAGATACATTTTTGGCTGTTAGGGGCCCAGGTGGACCTGGAACATCCAGAACTGTCACTTTAACATTTTCCTCTCTAACACCGAATGGATTGCTGGCTGAGATAGTGTATTCTCCAGAATCTTTTCTGGTGGCACACTTTTTTGATAATGTTGAAGACGTTAGGGTAGATTCAATTTGGCATAAGTCTGATGGTTTGAGGTCTCTTCCCGCTTTAGACCACCGGGATGTTGGAGGAGGTTTTCCGGTTATGCTTGTTGCAGTTATTACAATTGCATCACCAGCTCTAAGTGTAAGTCCCTCTTTCACTGTTGGATCAATAATTATGTTTGGTGCCTCTGTCGAAAACATTACAAGTTGTTGTTATGGCATAATAATGCACATTTGAAATCTTTTAATTTTTTCTACATAAAACATTGACTATTACATATGTACAAAATATTCCTTACCGTATTCATCTTTGCAGACAATTGTATCAGTCTGCTCTGATGGAGGACTTATGGCCCCGGCTGCATTCTTAGCTCTTACTCTAAATTCAAACTTGCATCCCTCTTGAAGACCAGTTATGGTAAATGCACAGTCCAAAACATTAGTATTGTTGGCCTTCATCCAGACTTTTGAGGGCAAGTCACGTTTTTCAATAATGTAGCCTGTCAGTTTGTGTCCACCATCATACTTGGGTTCAGTCCATTGAAGTGTTACGCTATTGTGCGTAATGCTGACCACATCTGGTTTGCCTGGAGGATCTAAAGCAATATAATGCAGAAAATAATAATAAAAAATTGGAAAAAAAAAACCTCGAGGAATATATCTGTTAGACTGTATGACTCAACTTACCAATCTGATCTAAGGCAACCACTGGCTCTGATGGCAGACTGGGCTTTCCAACACCTGCCAAATTTATAGCCATGATCCTGAATTGATACTCAAGGCCTTCTGTTAAATCTGTTACTTTATATTCCTTCATTTTCACTGGAGCATTGTTGGCTCTCTTCCACAGCAAGCTGTTTCTTTCCTTATATTCAACATGATATCCTGGCAGTACGTAAGTATATATTATTTCACAATGAGAAACAACATCCGGGGAAAGATTTTAAAAAGTAATATTTAGCATTCAGCTACCTGTAACAGGGGAACCTCCAGTCTTCCTTGGATCAGACCATGCCAATTGTGCTGAATCATGGTGGACACTCATGATTTGGGGTGGTGGGGGTGCATCCGGTACATCTAGTGAAAACACAATACATTTTCAGCTTCATTCTGCAACAGCGAGCTAACATGCTAAAATAACAAATACTTACTGAATGGATGCTTGGCCACAACAGAATCAGATTTGAGGCTTTCTCCAATTCCATACTTGTTCTCTGCAGAAACTCTAAATGTGTATTCAGTTCCTTCATGAAGACCAGTTACTCTTAAACTGTTTGCGTGCACAGTAGAAGAACAAGTAACCCACATATTGGTTACTGAATCCCTCTTTTCAAGAATGTAATTGGTTATTTCTGATCCTCCGTCATCCTTTGGTGCACCCCATTTTAAGGAGATTGTTTCAGCTGTGATTTCATCAAACTTGATTGGTCCTGTGGGTATTCCTGGTTTTCCAACCACTTTCAGAAATATGGTAGATTCTTTGGTGCCAGCACTATTTCTTAGAGTTATTGTGTATTTTGAGGCATCACCTCTTTGGCAGTCATGAATCAGCAAGGTTGTGTGGACAGCTGTGGATTCAACAGATACTCGGCCACTATCAGTTAAGGTAACATCTTCACCTTTTTTCCATGTTACCGTAGGAGCAGGTTTGCCACTTATGGGTATTTTCAGGCGAACAGTACTTCCCTCTTTAGTAGTATAGCATAAATTTGGCAAGTCTCTTAAGTCACATCCAGGTAGAACTAAAAGACAAAAAAGACCAAGTAGAATCATAAAAGTCATTTTTACAAGTCTTAATTTTTTTTTTACAATTCTCAAAATAATCTTACCTGTGTGGTCTTTAGCCAGAACATTAAGTTCCTCTGCAACACCATCTCCAGCATCATTTACTGCTCTCACTCTATAAGTATACTCCTTTCCTTCTATGAGGTCTTTGGCACTGTACTGCATATTCTTTGACGTCATGAGGTTCTTCCAAGTATCTTTTCCATTTTTCACTTCCAACACATATGCTATTATACGACTTCCTCCATCACTAATTGGTTTCTTCCAAGCAAGTGTACATGAATCTTTTGTCACCAGTAATGCCTTGAAGTCCAAAACTGGTCCTGGTTGTTCTAAAATACATATCAGAATCAGAATCAGAAACACTTTATTGATCCCGGAGGAAATTGCTGATGTACTACTAAATGGTCACACAGAGACACACAACATGAACATAAAAA
This sequence comes from Cyphomyrus plagiostoma, assembly GCA_019775915.2. NCBI lineage: Eukaryota > Metazoa > Chordata > Actinopteri > Osteoglossiformes > Mormyridae > Cyphomyrus > Cyphomyrus plagiostoma. Next base: position 8,756,404 of record JABFEA020000038.1, read on the forward strand.
AGAATATCAGATAAAGAAACTTAAATAAAATTATAAAAGAGACTCTGGGCTATATACAGACAATATATACATGAGAAACAGAAACATGATATATATAAATAGAATAAATACTGTTATGTGTAGTAATACAGGTAAAATACCAGATGAATATTGCACATTTGAATAGCAGCAGGTTTATTGCACAGGCTAAAGTATGGGTGTGTGGCGGGATGGAGTTTATGTTCCATGGCTGAAGGTTGGGTGTGAGATCAGTGTGAGGAGTTATAGAGTCTGATGGCTGTAGGTAGGAAAGATCTTCTGTGGCGTTCAGCGGAGCACTTAATGATAGTCAGAGTGTGTGTGTGTGTGTGTGTATATATATATATATATATATATATATATATATATATATATTCCTATTAACAAAATACTATTAATACACACCAACCTTTTAAAATTATATTCTAAATAAATTTATACTATTCACACACCTGAAGCTCTTACAGCATCTGTAATTTCACATGGCTCCCCAACTCCATATTCATTTTCAGCTAATACTCTGAAAAAATAAGATCTTCCTGGCTCCAAGTCTTGAATCAGTAAAGATGTTTTATTACAGTCATATGCAACTGTAGACCAAGACTTTCGTTCGGCATCACGTTTTTCAATTATGTAATTCTTTACTGGGCTTCCTCCATCTATTAACGGAGCATCCCAAAGAAGTGAAGCACTATTCTTTGATGTTTCCTTTACCATTAGATTAAGCGGTGGTCCAGGGGTATCTGTATCACAGATAAAATTCTTTACAATTAAAATTCTTTTTTTTTTTTTCCAAAAATTTAAAACAAAAACATATTCAGAGTAACTTACCAAAAACCTTTACAGTAATTGTGTACATTTTCACTCCACTGCTGTTTTCCAGATTAAGAATATATTTTCCTGCATCATATCTGTTCACTTTCTCAATATAAACAAGAGTATCAAATTTTGTTGTCTTAATCACAATTCCTGGTCTATCTTTAATATTGGTATTCATCTTGGCCCATGTTGCCTTGGGAGCAGGACGACCCCGTAGTAGAATGTATAACCTCATTGGGGTTCCAGCACGCAACTCTACAGTTTTCTTTAGCTCTTCATCTAGTTCTGCTTCGGGAGGAACTGAAATAGTAAGTGGTGGAAAACAACTGAATGAATATTTTTAATCACTGATAATTGGGCTACACATCACTGAACTGAATTCAGTTAATTTCTAGCTGCGTAAATAAATGTAACAGACAACTTTACCCAAATATTTGTACAGGCACACTAAAATATAAACATACATACCCAAAATGTCCTTGGCAGTATATTTGCCTGGAACTTCACTTGGTTCACCAAATCCAACCTTGTTCACAGCTGTGACACGAAACATGTATTCAGTATTCTCAATAAGTCCTGTAACAATGTAATTTGTCTCTTGAAGGTTCCTTGGTACGTTGCACCGTGTCCAGTCGGCAACATCCGCTCTCTTGCTTTCTATGAGGTAGCCTAATATTTCACATCCACCATTATTAGCTGGTTCTGTCCAGCATAAACTGACAGTGCAATTAGTTGTGTCAAGAACTTTTGGTGAGATTGGTGGTCCAGGAGGATCTGTGGAACAGTACATGTAAGCATGATAATGATTTTGGATTTTATAGCAGTTGTTCACATTTCCAAAGGTGCAGACACTTTTATTTACTTACATAAAGGATCCTGAGCAATAACGGCTTTGGATGGATCACTTGGTTTGCCAAGGCCAGCTTTATTAAGAGCAATAACTCTGAATTTATATTCGTTTCCTTCGGAAAGACCAGTAGCTTCAATAGATCTCTCTGTTATTGGTTTTCTGTTGACTTTATCCCAGGTTACATCTTTGGTTTCCTGCTTTTCAACCATGTAACCAAGGATAGTGGACCCACCATCACTTGCAGGTTCTTTCCAACTCACAGTCATATGATCCTTTGTTATGTTTGTAATAATTGGAGGATCGCAAGCACCAGGGACATCTATAATAAAAAAAAAAATGGAGTTAATCCTTGAACTAATGAAACAAGGTCTGTAATTGTCTTTTGTGACAAATAAGAAATACATAAACATTTACCAAATGGGTTCTTAGCAACAATGGGGTTTGTCAGGATAGGATCACCCACACCATATTTGTTCTCAGCATGAATGCGGAACTGGTACTCACGACCCTCAATCAGTTTTTCTACAGAATAGTCAGTCTGCTGAGCACTGATTTTGGATGTGACTTGAGCCCAGTTTGCTCTGCTTGTTTCCCGTTTATCAACAATGTAGTTGATAATTGCAGAGCCACCGTCTGTGATGGGTGGCTCCCAGCTCAGCTTGATGTGATCCGCATACACATCTCCAAACTTGACAGAAACTGGTGGGCCAGGTACATCTAAAGAAATAAGCATAGAACGTCAAATATATTTCTGAAATATATAATGTTCACACATACTTCTTTCTATACATTTTACTTACCTAAAACTGTGAGTTTAATTTCACCTGATTTAGAACCACTTGCATTTTCTGCCAAAATAGTGTACTCTCCAGTCTCATTTCTTGTTATCGATAATAGCTCTAGGAAGCACAGATTTCTTTTCTGTGACATCTTCAAGACCTCAGAAGGTTTCAGTGTCTCTCCATTCCTCTTCCAGGTAATTTTCGGCATTGGCTTTCCAAATACTTGAGCTTCAAGACACACATTTTTCCCAGCTTTAACTGGCTGCAGTGCCTTCATCTGAAGCCCAATTTCTATAGTTGGTGGCACTAAAAAGACAAAAAAAAATAATAAATCTCACCAGGATATAAATTTCCAAATAAATATTCCATATTGAGCTCATACTTTTTCATGAATAGTCTTACCATTTTCAGAAGATATTAGAACTGGATCAGACATTTCAGATGGTCTGCTGATGTTCACTGCAGTTTTTGCAAGTATTCTGAACTGGTATTTTCTGCCTTCCTCCAGCCCTGTTACAGTGTATTCTTCTTTGGGTAAATTTTGGCTGATTATGTTGTAGCGCACCCATTTGTCTTCAGGAATCTTTAGAGCTTCAATGTAATATCCAATGATCTTACTGCCACCGTCATGTTTTGGTCTGTTCCATAACAACGTAACTGAATTCTTAGTCACATCAAGCACTTCAGGTTTGCTTGGTGGATCTGTAACCGAATGATCCAGGGAAATGAGGAACTAGTAAAACGTAATCATTACTACATGAGAAAAGCAAGATAATAGGAGCATAAGAAAAACTTACCAACTGGTGTTCTTGCTGTAGCAAATTCAGTATTTTTGCTTGGTTTTCCTTGTCCAGCACGATTAATAGCTGATACCCTGAAGGTATATTCCAAACCTTCAATAAGTCCGCTGCAAGGATATTCAGTTGTGCGAACAACTGTGTCATTAGCCTTTACCCAAAGAAGGCTGTTCCTTTCTTTACGTTCAATGTAGTATCCAGTTATTGGACTGCCACCATCATTGGCTGGTTTCTCCCAGGCAAGAAACATGCAGTCTTTATTGACTTTTAAGATATGACAATTCAAAGGTTCACTCGGTAAATCTGAAAATGAGCAGAATTTTAGGTCTAAGTTCCATTGCAAAAAAATGTACAATCTAGACATTCATTTCAAAGGATCTCACCAAAGGGGAATTTGGCAATCATCTGCTCAGAAACAATGGGCTCTCCGAGGCCAAAACGGTTCTCAGCTCGAACACGGAATATATACTCCTTCCCAGGAATAAGCTTGCCTACTGTGCAAGTAGTCTTAGTGCATGATGATACAGCAATGACCCAATCATTTCTGCTCAAGTCACATTTTTCCACCACATAGTTAGTGATAGTACTGCCGCCATCCTCAAGTGGTGATTGCCAAGATAGTGTGCAAGTATCAGCATTGATGTCACTGATTAGAAATGGTGGCTCTGGGGGACCAGGGATATCTGAAAGACATTTATCAATTATTTTTTATATATTTCTTTCAAAACATTTTTTTTGGCAGGAATCAATCATTCACGGGAATTAATTCTGCTTGTGAAACTTACCCTTGATGATCATTTTTAAACTCTGCTCCACTTGTCCAATACTGTTCTCAGCTGAAAGGCTGTACTGACCACTGTCTAGCCTTGATACATCTTTGATAATGAGCACACAACTATTCTGAGATTTATGCACAGTTAGACGACCAGAAGGGACGGCCTCCTCTTCATTTCTCTTCCATTTACATACCGGTGTTGGTTTTCCAGAAACAAGAGCTTCCACCCTGAGCTTTTCTCCTGCCTTTGCAGTCGCAGTATCAGCCATAATAATCTTTGGTGGCCCTACATAAAAGAAACAAATAAAACCAGAAAGAAAGATTAGGGTTTGTATACAGTATGCTATGTTTTAACTGAAAAAAATATAAAAATCGTGCAATGAAGGTGTGAAATGTTAACTTACACATCTGCTCCTTGATCTCAACTTCTCCTTTGGTTTCTGTGGGTAGACTGCAACCCATTACATTTCTTGCTGACACTCTGAATTTGTATTTCATGTTTTCTTTGAGTCCAACAACAGCAATACTCAGGTCTTTCACAATAGAATATGGCATCCATTGTTCCTCGGGTTTATTTTGCTCTTGGATCACAAGTTGTTCATCTTTGATTTCTTGAGGTGGAATCACCAACATGTAATCAACTACATACCCATCAATTTTAGCTCCCCCATCTCTCAGTGGTTTAACCCATGCCAGCGTTGTGCTATTCTTTGTAATTTCCAATACATCAATCTTTAATGGTGGGTCTGGTTTACCTGCAATGTCAAACCCATACAAATTAGAGTGCATTCAAAATGAATTTCCTTTCAGTTTTATCATAACCAGTGCCTGGGAGTGTTTGGGTAGTTATTCTCTAAAACTGCAGATTCCCCAGTTTACAACAATACTTGGAAAGGTTTCTCATTGCATTAACAGCGGAAGAAAGGTATTTCTGACCTGAGCAAAGCTTACATTTAACAGTAAAATTCTTGCAGTTCCTTTCTTGTGTTTTTGTTCTTGTGTTGTTGTGCAGTAAAATTAAAATAAGAGGATCTCCACTTACTGAAGCACCCGGTCTTTTCTGCCATGTTTCCTTTGTAAATTTCCTTTCTAATCTTGAAATGTCTATGATTAAAATTAATCAGCATACATGTGCTTTGAAGCACATTTCCACTTCCAAAACAGCTCTATATTGCGGCCGTCATTGAAAACACTTCATTGACCAATTATCCATTTTATAAGTAACATTTAAATATTCAGCACAGAAACATTATTTTGAAAATACGTGTGTAATGTAGGAAACGACATTTTAATAATCCAGTAACTGAAATGTGACTGCTGAAATCTGAACTGCAATGCTTTGCTTTATTTTGTTATAGAGGAAAGTAGTATAATTAAGGTAAAACATGACTTTGTAACTCATTACCCCCAACACCGGTGCCCAGCATATCAGCATCAATACACTTACTTATGGGATTTGATGCTAGATAGGATTTTGGAGAAATCTTTGGCACTCCTGCCCCATATTCATTAACTGCTGTCACTCTGAAATAATATTCTGTTCCTGATATAAGATTTGTTATTTTCAGGTTTGTCTTTTTCACATCGTTGTTGACTGTTGCCCAGGTCTTTCTGTCAACTTCACGTTTTTCAACTATGTAGTGAGTAATTTCACTTCCACCATCATTTTCAGGGGGAGACCAAGAGAGATTGCAGGATACCATTGTGATATCACTGGCTTCCAGAGCCTGTACAGGTCCAGGGGTGTCTATTAATTTAAAAGGGAAAAAAAACAGGTTTCTTTGAGTTTCATTATCGCATTGTGTTGTATTATCAATCTGCAACTATAATTTCATTGGAAGGCATCCCTACCCAGCACTTGAACATTCACAAAAACAGCTTTCTCTCCCGCAGGGCTGGTCAGAGTAAGGGAATATTTTCCCGAATCATCCCGTGTGCTCTCAGGGATGACCAGGAATGCCATAGTATCTATTAAATCCACCTGACCTTTTCTTACAACATTGTCAATACCCATTCTCCTCCATGTCACCTTTGGTGCTGGTCTTCCTCTAACTGTAGCACACAATCTTATGGGGCATCCAGCACGAACAGTGAGACCCTTTCTCAGATTAGCATCCAATTCAATATCTGGTGCCTCTGTGAAAAGAAAGAAAGAAAGAAAGAAAGAAAAAGAAAATTAAGAAATTTAACTTCATACATTCTGAATAGATCGAGCCAACCATTCATCCATTTTTATACAGGCTATTCCTATATAGGGTTTCAGAGTTTATTGCAGAAGCTATGGGTGCAAGGCAGGAAATAACCCAGGACTGGGCGCCAACCCATCACAGGGCATGTCCACACACCAGTAACACCTATGGACAATCTAGCAACTCCAGTTCACCTTAGCGTGTTTTGAGACTCTGGGGGGAAACTGGAGGACCTGGAGCAAACCCCAAGATGACACACGGACAACATGCACAGATTTTGAGCCAAGGCATCGATTCAAACACTAGTGTCCAAATGTGGGAGGCAACTATGCTAACCACTGTGTCATTAAATAAAATACAAAATTGCTATACAGTAGGTCAGTGATTACCTAGGATCTCTTTGGGCGACACAGCATCTTTGAGATTTGCTGGTTGACTCATGCCAACCTGGTTCTGTGAATACACACGGAATTCATACTCCAGTTTTTCATCCAGACTAGTAACAGTAAAGTCTGTCACTGTCAGTCGAGCAGCAACATTACATCTTTTCCAGCCTTGATCTGCATTTTTATTTGCACCCTTAATTCTAAACTCAACTACATATCCAATGATTGGAGCACCACCATCACAAACTGGCCTTTGCCAGCAGAGTGTGATAGATGTCTGTGTGCTGTCAGCAACCTTCAGATCCTCAGGAGGGCCAGGAGGTCCTGCAAAGTTTAAAAAGAATACATTCATTTATATATAAACTAGGAAAGTACAAAAGACACCGGCAGAATATTGACTTTTTTATTTATTTACAGGAACAAAAAATTCAAAGTAATTAAATACAAAAAAAAAGCATAATAAAAATGCCAGCCATTGTACAAATAATAAAATATGCAATTGTTTCTATATAAGCGGCTAAACCATCATCAAAGCAATTTTCCTTGATACCTGTATGAATACCTATTTGCAAAATGGACACCATTTCTTGGATCTAGTTTTTTTTTTTTTGCTTGAAAGATATGGTAAAGCGTGTTTTGACAATTCAAGTTGAAATTTAAATTTAAAAGGAAGAAACACAAAAATATCTACATGTCATGATATGTCAAGAAAGTTAAACTTACCAACTGGATCTCTAGCAGTTACTGATATTGAGGGTTTACTAGGATCTCCCAATCCAACTTCATTTTGTGCTTTGACACGAAACTGATATTCATGGTTAGGGATCAAGTTGGTAACATTCATACATGTCTGTGGGATAGGATCTTTTGTAACTGGAACCCACTTAATGGAATGTAGTTCCTTTCTTTCCAGAATATAACCTGTGACAGGCTTTCCACCATCTTTTCCTGGAGGACGCCATGAAACTGTCATTTCTTCCTTTCCAATTTTGGTGACTTCAGGTGGATCTGGTGGATCAGGTTTATTGAACTGTGTTCTGGCAATGACTGCCTGGCTCTCCACTGCAGGACCTGTTCCCATCTTATTCTCTGCTCTTATTCTGAAGATATATTCCTGTCCTTCCACAAGACGAGTAACATTAGCTGAATTACTTATCACAGCTGCAGAGTGAACTGACCAGACCATTCTCCTCGTCTCACATTTTTCCAGAATGTAGTTCTGAATCTCACAACCTCCATCATCCTCTGGAGGATCCCATATTAATTTACACCGGTCCACTGAAATATCAGATATCTTCAGGTCTCGGACAGGACCAGGTTTATCAAGCACATTCACAATAATGTGAGCAGAACAGCTTCCTGAACAGTTTGTGGCAGTACCTACATATTTTCCACTATCAGTACGCCTAGATGATGTCATCAGTAACTTTGAGAAATCTGAACCAGTTTCAATATGACATCTTGGGCTTTTGTTAATATCATCAGTATCACCTTCCTTGAGCCATTTAACCACAGGTTGGGGCTTTCCTTTAAGACTTGCTTCAATCTTAATAGAATTTCCAGCTTTAACAGTGAAGACACCATCTAATTTAATGCCAAGTTCTGGTTCAAGTAGTTCTTCTTTAACAGGTGTTTCAGCAGTTGTTACCCAATTACTCACTCCTCCTTCATTCTTCGTTTGTACTCTGAATTGATATATTTTGTTTTCAATGCACCTATCTACCATAAAGAATGTTTCCTTGATTGCACCCTTGTGTAGTCTTTCCCATTCTTCAGCTTCTTTTAGCTTCCTTTCAACGTGGTAAACAAGATTGTGGCTACCACCAGTGTACTCTGGTTTTTTCCATTTAAGGAAAACAAATGTCTTGCCAATTTCAGCAGGATGAAAGTTTTCAGGCTCACCAGGCTTTTCAATTGGATCAACAGCCAGAATTGCCATTTTAGTTTCGATTGGTGGCCCTTGACCACATTTATTTTCTGCACTGACACGGAAAAAATACTCACAGTTTTCCATGAGCGGTGCTTTAACAAGACGTTTTGTGCAATCCGAGGACACTACTGTCCAACCCCTTTGATTTGGTTGTCGACACTCAATAATGTAATTTGTTATTTCTGTGCCTCCATTATCTTCTGGATTCTCCCATGACACCATACACGAGTCCTTAGTTACGTAACTTATCTTCAGATTTTGACATTGCCCAGGTTTATCAAGAACATTAACTACAATACTAGCTTGTGCTTGACCACTAATGTTTTTTGCTTGAATGACATATTTCCCATAATCTTCTCTAGTTGCTTCTTTTATGATCATATCAACAAGTGGGTAATTGTTGTTCATCTCAGTCCGCTTATCTCGGACTAAGACTTTTGCATCCTTAGTCCAGGTAATTTCTGGATCAGGTCTTCCTTTAACACGAGCAAGTAAGTTAATGTTCTGCCCTGCTCTGACTGTCAGTAGATCACGACAAGCAGCGTCAACAATTACCTCTGGAGGAATAAGGATGTCTTTTGCAATAACTGTTTCACCAAGTTCTTTTGCTTCTCCTTCTCCAATCTTATTACAGGCTCTTACACGAATCTTGTATTCCATGCCTTCAATCAATCCTGGCACTCTATATGCACACGGCTTAATAAGTTCGTCCTTATTAATTCTATCCCACTGTTTACTGCCTGATTTCTGGCATTCTACAATATAACCTAATATAGGACTGCCCCCATCTCTTGAAGGCTTAGTCCAGACTAAGTCCGCATAAGATTTGCTCCAGTCCTTAAGTTTGACATTAACTGGGGGACCGGGGCAAGTGATGGGACGTGTAGTTTTAACTGGATCTGACACTGGGGAAGGTTCACTTATGCCAGCAATATTTTCCGCAAATACTCTAAACTCATAGGTATTGCCCTCAAAAAGTCCAGATGCTCTGTATCTGGTATCTAAGACAGGAGTTTTGTTGAGACGAATCCATTTACCTGTCATTTCTCTACGTTCGATAATGTAACCAATGATTGGACTGCCACCATCAGATAAAGGGGCTTCCCACTGAATAGTCACAGCAGTTTCTGTGATATCTTGAGCAACTGGTTGGCCTGGTGCACTAGGTGGATCAAACATACGCTTGGCAATAGTAGGTGAACTTTCAAGGGCAGCACCTATACCAACTTTGTTCTCTGCACGAATACGTATTACATATTCACGGCCTTTTTCCAAATAGGAAACCTTAGCTTTTGTATTAATGCTTCCAGAGCTTACTACTGCCCATGGCTCCCATGGCTTCTTAGTATCCTTCTTCTCAACAATATAATTCATCAAAGGAGTTCCACCATCATCCTTGGGAGGACGCCAGTTGATGACCATGAAATCAGGAGTAACCTCAAGCATGTTAACTGGGCCAGTAGGTGCACCTGGGACATCAATAACTGTAACATGCAAAGCAACTGTCTTGCTTCCAGCTGGGTTGGAAACTGTGAGAAGATACTCTCCAGTGTCTTGTCGTTTACAGTCCTTAATGGTGATAGTAGTTGAATAGTGATCAGTTTCAATCAGCACATTGCCTTCACTTGTGATTTCCTTGCCATCTGTAACCCATTTAGGATTTGGAACAGGAATGCCTTTCATAATTGCAGGAAGCTTGATTGTGCTTCCAGCTTTCACAACAATTCCTTCAATTAGCTTCACATCAACTTCTATTGTTGGTGCCACTAAATGAAGAAAAAAAATTAAAACATTAAGGGAGATAGTTTCTCAAACCTGAAATACTGTATTTTCCAGAGTGATAACAAAAACGTAACTTACCAAGTTTTTCCTGGCACAGAATAGGTACTGTTGTATCAGGACGACTCAGACCAATAGCATTCTCTGCTTTCACACGGAATCTATAGGTCTTCCCCTCTTCAAGTCCAGTCACATGACATTCAGTCTTTTTGACAGTTTTAAAAGTAATCCAGTCTTTTTCCTCTTCTTCTTGGTATTCTACTAGGTATCCAGTAATATCACTACCTCCTGTACGATCTGGAAAATTCCACTGAAGCCAGACTTCAGTTTTATCTGCATCCACATGATGCAAGTTCTTGGGTGGACCAGGTGGATCTTAAATATGGAAAGGAAAATATTGGTCTTTATGGAAATGGATAAAAATGGATATTTTATATTTAAAAACCTAATAAAAATTACACGAGTACTCACAGAGGGGATCAATAGCTTTTATGGGTTTGGTAGTTGAAATGTATTCACTTCTGCCAAACTGATTTTCAGCAGCAACACGGAACATATATTGGTTTCCTTCCATTAAGTACAAAGCCTTTAAGCTAGGCTTCTTGCATGAAGAAGAAACAGGTACCCAATTATCTGAAGCAACATCTCTTTTTTCTATCACATAGTTGGCAATAACAGCACCTCCATCATCCTCTGGCTCATTCCAAGAAAGGTAGGCTGATTCTCTTGTAATCTCAGAAATGGACAGATTCCGAGGTGGACTAGGCTTGTCTGTGTTTCAAAAAGAACAATTGAATCTAATTAGAAGTTCATTCATACGTACTGTAAGTTTATTATGAATGTCAAGGAAATTTGGCAACACTTTTTATGAATCTATAAGAATCCATAAACACATTCATAACACATTATAATGCATTCATAACACATTATAAACATGGCTATAAATATTTATTAAAAGTCATAAAACATCATAGACATGTTGATTACACATTATGAATGCTTTATGAAGCACTCATCTATAATCCACTATTGATATCTTCATAACGCAGTACACAACACCTTTAATTCTTATACCGACCATTATAATGCAATATGAAGATATATACTTAGTGACGCCCGATTCCCCAATCTTTCCCCAATCGAACATGTGTAGAATCAGGTCAGACTTTAACTCAGACCCAGTGCCAATCTTCAGGATCTCGAAGGTCAGTTACAACAGCCGTGTGCAGACTTGCCACAGAAGAGGACACAATGGCAGTACGACTCCCTTTGGCATCGTTTCACCATGTGCAGATTCATTTAATTTCCACCACTCTGTCTGATTGCTTAACTTCTTTGTCAGTGAATGTATATATTGCATTATAGATGAGAGCTTCATTGCAGTTTACATATTATAATCAATACTATGCCTTAAGTGGTCAATAGAAGATAATATGATGCTTTATGAATATTATTATACAAACCAATATACAGCCGTGGAAAAAGTAAGAGACCATAGGACGATGTTTTCTCTCATTTCTAAATTCATCAGTGTGCATCTGTGAATAATGTTGTTTTTTTTTTGCAAACTGCAGGCTGGTTCTTCTCTCTTTCTCGTTAATGAAGGACTTCCTCCTTCCTTTATGGGTCTTCAGTTCTGCTTCTAGGAGCCTGATACTCAGGTCTCTTAATTTTTTCTAGGGCTGTATAATGCATTATAGATGACAGCTTCAAGTGAAGTGTTACTGGAAATTCTTACCTAAAACAAGAACTGTGCATGTAGCTGCTTTAGAACCTGCAGGATTTTCCACAGAAATTGTGTAATCACCACAATCAGAGCGAAGACAGTTATGGATCTGTAGTTTACTTCCTATACCAGTAACCTCCACATTAGCTCTAGGTGGAACCTCTGCATTATTCTTCTTCCATGTGACTTTGGGGAATGGCACACCCTTAATTCCTGCACTGAGAATGACATCAGTCCCTACCATGGCCAGATGCTCACGAGCCATGTTCGCATCAAGTAGAAGCTCTGGGGGCTCTGTTGAAAGAAAAAAAAATGATTATATAAAAGCTGAAAAGGGTATGGTAAAATATGTGAAGAAAATATTTATTTTTCTATTGCTTAATGTAAAATCCCAATTACCAAGTCTGTCGTGTACTTTCACAGGATCCTTAACATATGCAGGATCAGATTTACCAGCAGCGTTTACTGCCATAATCTTGAACCTGTACATTTCTCCATCTTCAAGGTTCTGTACTGTAAACTTAGTTTCTGGGCATAATTCAGGAGTCTCATTTGCCTTTTTCCATTCTTCCTCACCAATCTTCTGATATTCTACTAGATAACCAAGAATTTTTCCTTTTCCGTCATGACGAGGTGGCTGCCAGGTTAAACTTACAGTTTCTTTAGTCTTATCCACAGCTTCTGGGAGCACAGGTGGGCTTGGTGGTACTGGGAATAATAATAAAAAAATACATGTGTGTATGTATACAAATATTGTACCTCCAAATAAATTTAAAGATTGAAAGATTATATGAAAGGGCACAATTGAGACTTACCTATTGGATCTTTAGCTACAACAGGATTTGATGGTGGACTAGGATCTCCAACACCTATTTCATTTTCTGCCATGACACGGAATTCATATTCACAGCCTTCAGTAAGATCTTGAACTCTGAACTGTGTGTCTGGGTATATGGGTTCTTTTGTAGCACGTGACCATCTCTTTAATGTTGTCTCCTTTTTCTCTAAAATGTAGTTAGTAATTGGTTTTCCACCATCACGAGGTCTATTCCAGTTAACAACAGCTGTATCTTTGTACACCTCTTTAACAACAGGTTGCTCAGGTGCCTCAGGCACTCCTGTGAAAATAATTTTATAAGCCACCATAAAATAATATGTTTTAAGGACATCTGTACACATAGGTTTGCAAAATACCTGTGCCTTTCAAATTCATTAAATGATTCTTACTGAAGAGATCTTTGGCTCGCATCTCTTCAGATTCCAGTGGATCGCTGATTCCATACATATTCTCAGCGAAGATTCTCATGATATACTCCCTTCCTTCAGTTAACTTGGGTACTTTGCATGTTGTCTTTGTGGAGGCAGATGTCACAGTTACCCAAAGATCCCTCTTTGTGTCTCTCTTCTCAATAATATAGTTAGAAATCTCAGAACCACCATCATCAAGAGGGGGCTTCCAGGAAATAACCATGAAATCTCTGTGAACTTCTTTGAACAATACTGGTCCCTGTGGTGGCAGTGGACGATCTAAAAATTAAAATCATTAAGAGTTAAATAAATAATAGAGAGAAACTGTAACATTATATATTGAATAGAGACATGATTACAAAGGAGACTAGAAAATCATAATATCATGACGAGGAAAGGGGAATACGCACCAACAACAGTTACATTGCAAATGCCCTTGCGTGAACCTGTACAATTCTCTACAAGAACACAATATCTGCCACTATGTTCACGCTTAGCCTTCATTATGCCTAAGCACATTGCGGTTAGAGTGTTCTTCAGTTTGATATGGTTATCGGCCTGTAATTCTTTATCGTCCTTGAACCATGTAATAGACGGTGCTGGCTTTCCAGTGTAGCGACCTTGTAGTGCAAAAGATTCACCAACACGTATAATGAGTTTGTCACGGAAATCAAGCTCAATTGTCGGTGGTTCTGAAAATAAAAGTAAACAGATTACAGATTACCAAAAACCATTTTTAAGGTTAACTCATATGTGGTACCTCATAAGAATTTGATATTTCCCTTACCTAGCTCATCCTTGCAAGTAATTGGTTTGGTGTTAAAGGAAGGTTTTCCTTGACCAATTTCATTTACTGCACTAATGCGGAATTCATAGGTGTCACCCGCCTTAAGACCATCATAGGTGAATTCCCTCCCAAGCAGCTTCTCTTTTGTGAGTCGGACAAACTTTTCTTTGCCAATTGCTCGGGCTTCTACTACATACATGGTAATTTCAGACCCCCCATCATTCTTAGGTGGTTTCCAAGTCAAAGTAATAGAGTCCTTTGTGACTGCTGTGACTTCCAGATCTTCAGGCCGGTCTGGTACACCTAGTTTATAAGAGTAGTTAGTTAAGTCTAATGTATAAAATTGACCAGCAGCCTAACCATACACTAGCCTCATGTACACAAAAGAAAAATTAAGTTACATGTAAGTATGAATTAGTGCATGATAAAACATTGTATAGAAAAGTACTCACTAAAACGGTCCTTGATGGTTATTTCTGAAGTGGTTTCAGTAAATGGACCTATTCCAATCATATTTTCAGCTGCAATTCTGAAGAAATAAGCTTTTCCATCAACAAGACCACGAACGACAGCAGCATGTCTAGTGATAGTGCAAGACACTGGGGTCCAAGCCTTATGTTCAGCTTCACGTTTTTGAATGATGAAATTAGTAACAGCTGAACCACCATCATCTTCAGGATAGAACCAGTTTAACTTGCACGAGTCACTAGTGAGATTCTCTGCAGTGATTGGCACGCCAACTGGACCAGGAATATCTAAGGCATAGATACAAAGGAAGGTTTAGGACACCTAATTTTTCAAAATGGATTGATATAGCACTTAACCAATGGGTAGCATCGTGACAAAATAGGTAATTTTGGTGCCTATCTCCAGAGCTGGCAATTTGAATTTTGCCCTCTTTGTCTGTGTGTGTGTGCGTGTGTGTAATTGTCCCCATGATGTGGCCCCATGGATTTCTTCCCCTAGTCCAAAGATGTGCAGGGTAACAGGCATCTATAAATAGCCCAAAATGTTTCCTCGTCTTCACCCTATGCTGAACTGGCATCCTGTTCTGTGCCCTGTGCTGCATGGGAGAATAGCCCGCCCCCTGAATTTGTACTGAATAATAATTAACAGAATACGTACCCAACACATCCACCACAATGCTCTTCTTTTTTTCACCTCCATCATTCTTAGCAGTGAGTGTATAAATGCCTTTGTGTTTTCGTGTGCATTTCTTGATTACTAAAGACGAACTGATTGCAGTTGTCTCAATCGTAGCTTCCTCTGGTAATGCACCGTCATCTCTATTCCATGTAATCTGTGGTGCTGGCTTTCCAGAAACAAAGGCCAGGATACGAATCACACCACCAGCATGAACAACCAGCCTCTCTTTCATTGTGGCATCCAGGTTCACCTCAGGAGCAACTGAGAAATCAAGAGATAATATTTTTAAAAGACCCCCCAGATGCAGACATAATCATTAACACATCATTCAACAACTTACTTATTCTGTCTTTCAGTTCAATCACTTCTGGCACTTCACCCGGTTGACTAACACCTGCAGCATTTATGGCTCTTACTCTAAATCTGTAATGTCCCAGTTCTTTTAGTCCATCAACCACAAGTCGGGTTCCTCTTACTTCCTTATCTTTAGCCTAGAAAGTATGATAGATAGATAGATAGATAGATAGATAGATACATAGATAGATAGTATATGTATATACTCACATATATGTACTTAACATACAAAGTTAACAAGAGAATAATAATTTTAAACATACTTTGCACCATTCTTCTTGACCTTCCTCCTTGTACTCAACAATGTAGCCAATAATCTTTGAGCCACCATCTTTTAATGGTGGAACCCATTCCAGATCAACAGTAGATTTTGTCCAGTCAGTAACTTTGGGTATAGGAGGATCTGGCGGAGCTGACAA
This sequence comes from Cyphomyrus plagiostoma, assembly GCA_019775915.2. NCBI lineage: Eukaryota > Metazoa > Chordata > Actinopteri > Osteoglossiformes > Mormyridae > Cyphomyrus > Cyphomyrus plagiostoma. Next base: position 8,772,409 of record JABFEA020000038.1, read on the forward strand.
AACATGCAAAGAGTCGTATATTTTATTAATAATGCCAGAATTTCAACATTAATTTCAGAAAAATTATTTCTCATAAAAAGCATATACCATATACCTGCTGGGTCTGTGGCAGTAATAGGATCTGATGGCAAGCTTGGAGGGCCACATCCTACTGCATTAATGGCAGTGACACGGAACTGGTACTGAGACCCTTCAATGAGACCACTTACGTTATGTGATACACCAAAAGGCATAACTTTGATCGGGTCACGGGTTACTCTGTTCCAGCGTTTGGATGTTGTCTCTTTTCGTTCTAGCCAATAACCAATCACTGGTGTTCCCCCATCATATTCTGGCTCTTCCCAGTTAATTGTCATGGAGTTATGGGTTACACTTGAAATGGTTGGTTTTTCACATTGACCAGGAACAGCTTTAGAGAGAAAATATATATAAACCACATTACTCAGAAAAAAAGTCAAAATGACATACATACAATATACTTTAATATACTCACTGCAAAGATTCCTGGCTTTCTCTGGTTCACTGTCAAGAGGATCACCAATACCATATTTGTTTTGAGCCATGATACGGAACACGTATTCATGGCCTTCGATCAAATTCTCCACTGTGTAAACCCGCTCTTTGGGTTCATTGGTTACATGTATCCATGTCTTCCTGTTAGCCACACGTTTCTCTATGACATAATTAGTAATTTTTGACCCTCCGTCATCTTTCGGAGGAAGCCAAGACAATGTAATATTCCCTGAGGAGACCTCTTCAAACTTGATGGGTGGACAAGGTGGTCCTGGGCATCCTGAATGAGTAGATCAAGTAAACATTATCCAAGGTCTTACATATGGTTTTACATATGAACACGAGGAATAAAACAAAACAAACAAAAACAAATTACCTAATACATTGAGCCTTATTTCCTTTGAGGCTTTACCCAGACTGTTGCTAGCTGTGATTGTGTAAATACCAGTGTCTGCTCTTTTTCCTTGCTTAATCAGAAGTGTGCAGGTGTTATCAGTCACAAGCTTATTGATGTGTTCATCATACTCTACATCAGTCTTCTCATCCTTTTTATAGGGTGGTGCCTTTTGCCATGTTAGGGTAGGGAATGGGCAACCCTTGATTTTAGCAAAAATTTTGATGTCAGTTCCTTGTTCAACTTCCATGAATGTGTCAAGTTCAATACTAGGTGCACCTTAAAGAAAACATTTAATATAAATTACACAATAGTTAAGTTAAAATGCTTTCTTGTTTAATATATTAGAAATAGTCCTCTCCTTGACATACATTTCTGGTCTTTAACAGTGACTGGCCCAGCAGTTGAGGACGGCCTGCTTGCTCCAGCCTCATTCACAGCTTTGACACGAAATTCATATTCTCCACCTTCATTAAGATCCTCAATCTTAAAAGTGGTCTTTTCAACATCACGTCGATTGCATTGCCTCCAGGACTCCTTTTGTGTTATACTGGTGTCCCAGCAAAGACACTCAACAATGTAATGTGTCACAGGAGCTCCACCATCATTGATGGGTGGCTTCCATGTAAGGGTCACAGTGTCCTTGGTAACTTGATTAATTTTGACCTTTATGGGAGGATCTGGAGGGTCTGAAGAAGAATGACAAAGTGATATTAAAATTCATTCCAGCTTAAAATGTTGCTAGTTACAATTATTTAGTTTTTCTTCAGCTGTGTTTATTAACTTACGTATGGGATCCCTGGCCTTTGTCCGCTGAATAGTTTCAGTGTGTGGTCCCAAGCCAAGGCTATTTTGTGCCCTGACACGAAATAGGTACTCTTGTCCCTCAATAAGGTCACACACAACAAATGACTGGCTGCCACATGTAGGATTAACCTTTGTCCAAGCCTTTCCTTCAACAGTTTTCTTCTCAATATAGTAACTCTTGATTCTTTCGCCCCCCTCATTATCAGGAGGCTTCCATGAAAGTCTACAGCTGCCTCTTGTGATATCAGAAACTTTGAGATCCTTTGGAGGTCCTGGCAAATCTAAAAAATATATGTGTATATACATATATATATGCACAACTTATGCATATTATTATTATGATTGCTATTCTTATTACTACAACAATAACTACTACTACTACTGGCACTTAATTTCTTTTTTGTTTCGTACTGCTTACCGAGTACATTGACTCTGACTTTCACAGCCTTCTGTCCAGCTTTATTTTCAGCTGATATGATATAAGTTCCAGAATGGCATAATGTACTGTCAGGAATTGTGACGGTCGATGTAGTGTCAGTTGACCGAATCTAAAAAAAAATAAATATATATCCAAATTTCATTAGAAATACTGATTAGTGTTTTTGAAAGTTAAATTCAAATTATGATGGCCCAATACCTGTGACTCTACTGGAAGAAAATGAAGACCTTCCTTCTTTTCAGATATTGCTTTGCCATCATACTGCCATGTAACATTTGGAGTAGGACATCCTGAGATAATTGCAGGGATTTTTATTGTGGAACCAGCCCGACAGGAGAGTAACTCCTTGGCATTGATATCCAAAGTGACTCGTGGTTCCTCTGTGAAATTCAGGTGAAATTCAAATATCAGTTCAATTACTTTACATATATATTTTATTGAAAAGTATAAACATATTATGAGAATTACCCAAAATCTCTTTAACAAGAATGTGCGATGTTCCTGGGCTTGGTTCAGACTCTCCTCCAGCATTGACTGCAATAATTCTAAATTTGTATTTTTTCATTTTTTGGAGATCAGGTACAGTAAATTTATTATTAGGATGTGGTTTGTCTGATTCATTGACTCTTCTCCATTGTAATGAATCTTCATCTTGAACTTCAATAATGTAGCCTTTGATGGGGCTTCCACCATCCTTATCTGGTGGATTCCAAGTAAGTGTGACACTATCATCGGTTTTATGTGCAACTTCTGGGCTTGATGGCATTCCAGGAGGATCTGGAAAATAAAAATAATAAGGTACTTTTAGAACACACGCGTAAAAAAATGTAAATGTATAATCTTTTAAAAAATGTGTATCCATCCATCCATCTTCTACAGATTCAATTCAATTCATCTCATGTAGCATACGCATGGGGTACACCCTGGAGAGGTTGCCAGTTAAATAAAAACACACGATATAGGGAATGAAACAGGAAAATTTACTTACTCTTGGGGTCAGTTGCAAATGCACTCTCAGTTGGTTCACTTGGTGGTCCAACACCAGCAGCATTGCATGCCATCACACGGAACTGGTATTCAGTACCCTCATTCAGGTGGTGTACATTAAATTCTAGGCCTTTTATTTCTGGTTTTGTGATTGGGGCCCGATTCACACGATTCCAGTAAACAGCTCCTTTTTCCCTCTTCTCGAGCCAGTAACCCGTGATTGTGGATCCGCCATTATCCTTAGGTGGTTCCCATGTTACCAACATGGAAGTCCTAGTGCATCCAGTGATCTTTGGGTTTTGTGGTGGACCAGGGAGGCCATACATATCCTTGACCATGACTTTCTCTGATTCACATCCATCACTAACTCCATATTTATTCTCAGCTTTTATCCTGAACTGGTAAGTCCTATCGGTTTGAAGTTTTGATACCTTGAAAAGGAAGATCTTTATTATATTTCTAATTCATAATAATTCTGCATAATTCTGAAACAAATATTAATATTATGCTTACCTTATAACGCCTTTCAATTACACTATCAGTTATCTCCTCCCAATCTGATTTCTTCTTGCTGGCATCCCTTTTTTCAATAATATAATTTGTGAGTTCACAACCTCCATTATCTTCTGGAGCATCCCAAGTAAGATAACATCCTTGATTTGTGATATCAGAGACTACAATGTTTTGTGGCGGCATTGGACGGTCTAAAATGTACACATGGGATATTTAAAAAAATAATAATAATCTCTTTCATAAATTCAATATATAAACAGACAAATTAAAGATGTAACACTTACCAAATATCTCTACCTTGATGTTCTGATATGCAGATCCAAGGTGATTTGAAGCAGCCAGTGTGTAAAGGCCACTATCTTTCCGATCAGTTTCAGGAATGCTAAGCGTTGTATGTGCTTTTGAATAACTCAGCACCTCAGTATTAATCAAAAAGTTTTCTGTTTGGTCTTCAATAATATTTCCATCCCTTGACCATTCACTCTTGGGCATTGGGATTCCAATCACTTCTGCAGGAATTTCAATGGCTTCTCCTTTCTTAACAGTGATTGTACCACTCTTGAAGTACTTCAACAGTGTCACGGTTGGCTTAACTGCAATAAAAAAAAAAGGTGTGAGTTATTTTCAGATAGGAAAAAAGGTGTGTATCCAATTGACATCAATTTGTACACTGCAATAAAAAATACCTTCATCGTCTTGAATAACAGCACTTAATGTAAGTGAAGGCTCTCCATCTCCAATATCATTTACTGCTTTGACACGGAAGTCATACATATGACGTTCAGAGAGGTTGTCCAGTGTTAAAAATAGATCCTTACATATCTGACGATTGGCAATCTCAAACTCAGTTCCATCTTTTCTCTTCTTTTCTACATAATATCCTCGAATTGGACTGCCACCATCACTTTGAGGTGGTTTCCAAGACAGAGTTATTGATGATTTGGTTCTTTCCGTAAAACGAAATCTCTCTGGTGCAGTTGGGGTACCTTGAATTTTTAATGAACACATTTTATGCATTTTCACAATTAAATTGTTTCTTCAACTTATCATTATACAGTATGTCAAATCGCACTTACCTTTTGGATCTATTGCAAGAATAGGGCCCAGATCAACTGGTTCACCACAACCAAACTTGTTTTTCGCTACAACACGGAACATATATTCTCCTCCATCAAACGGCCCTCTAATTTCACATTTACACATAGGTGTCTCAATTGGCTGTCTCCATGTGTGCATCTTTGCATCTCTCCTTTCAACAATGTAGCTCGTGACATCACTTCCACCATTATCAGCAGGTTCTGACCAGCTTAGTGCTATCACCTTTTTTGTGACTACATTGGTCTTCAAGTCAATGACAGGACCAGGAACATCTATGAAATATAAAAGGAACAAATCTTTTATAGGAGCAATACAACATGCAAAATTATAATGAGAAAAAAAAAAACGTAATTGATGGAAATTAATTCTTTTTTTCTACTTACCCAAGACTTCAACTCTAGTAAATGCAGATTTGGTTCCACTGCTGTTTGAGCCAGTAATCTGATACATGCCATGGTCAGACCTCAAAGCATTCTTTATACTTAAAGTGCTGCTTTTTCCAATAGTCTCGATCATGACATGTTCTTTGATAGGATCACTTTCATCCTTTGTCCACTTCACTTCTGGCTGAGGTCTACCACTTACATGGGCAGGTAACTTCAGTGTCTCCCCAGCTCGAATAGTAACACCATTTTTCACAGATATGTCAAGTTCCACGAATGGAGTCTCTGTCAAAGCGAGAACCAAAGCACATTAACCACCAGCAATTTTTATTTCCTTAATTGCAATTTTTGTACTCTAAAATGTTTGATTACCTTGTGGTTCTTTCACCATAACAGGCTGAGTCATGCCAGGCGCTCCTTCACCTGCATGATTCACAGCAAACACGCGGACAATATAATAAGCTCCCTCTGTCAGTCCAGAAATGGTAAATTTGCAGTCTTTGCATAGTCTCTCAGTGCAACGTGACCAGTTTTTTTCTCCTGCAAGAACATTCTCAACATGATACCCAAGAATGTCTCCACCACCGTTGTACAAAGGGGGCTTCCAAGTCAGTTCAATGGAAGATGATGTAGTATCAACAATCCTTGGAACAGGTGGGCCAGGCGGCACTAAGAAAATTGAGAATATTTTTTCATTTTTATGAAAATATTATGTAAAGTTATTTGATTCACATGCTATTAAAATGAATTTAAATCTTAATAAAACTTACAAATAGGATCTTGTGCGACTTTAGGTTCAGATGGCACACTGAAATTTCCAGGTCCAGCTAAGTTTTCAGCACAGACTCTAAAGATGTAGGTCATGCCATCCAGTAGACCAGTAACCCTGACTTTCAATGAATTAAGCAGGCTGTGATTTACTCTGGTCCAATATTTGCTATTGATTTCTCGCTTCTCAATCCAGTACCCCAAAACAGGGCTGCCGTTGTCTTTTGGCTCATTCCAGCTCACAAGCATATTGTTTTCAGTAACTTCTCCCACTCGTGGCATATTGGGTGCATCAGGGGGATCTGAAAACCATAGCTCATTTTTAATGATAAAAAAATAAAACTATCTAGGACAAATGTTATTAAACACATCTGAAAGATCTTACCAAATTGATTCTTAGCTATAACTGGTGATGAGTAACATGCAAGTCCAGGACCAAACTTGTTTTCTGCTGAAATCCGGAAGATGTACTCCTTGCCTTCGATCAATTTTGTTACAGGATATTTACATCCTTTGCAAGTTGAAGTCACAGTAATCCATCCACCGTCATCTTTGGTGTTGTCTTTTTTCTCCAAAATGTAGTTCAGAACTTCACTACCACCATCATCTTTAGGTGGGTCCCATTTACAAATGAGAGAAGTGTTCCTGATTTCTTCAAAAGTAAAGTTAACTGGAGGTCCTGGTACATCTAAAAAACATAAATTATAGGGATAAAACATAGCAACCAAATGTGCAGACAAAATTAAAGAAGTTATAATAATTTAAAGTAAATAAAAGTTAATTAAATCACTCTTACCAAGGACATTAACATCACATGATGCTGTTGTGCTACCATGCACATTTTCGACCTTAGCCATGTACACTCCATGGTCACTCCTAACAGAGTCACGGATCATCACAATGGCCACACCCTTTTTGCTGGGATCAAAAGAAACCCGTTCATTAAGGGGTGGATGGTATGGCTCCTCGGGCTCAGAATAAGCAGCTTTACTCTTCTTCTTCATAGTCGGTTTCACTGGTTTCTTTATTGTCTCTAGCTTAATGACTTCATCATTTCTGAACCAAGTCACAGTTGGGTATGGAGATCCAGAGATATAGGCATCGATAGCAATCTCTTCACCTTTTTTGAAGCTGAGGCTTCCAATGAGAGAAACCTTCGGGAGTTCTAAAGGGAAAAAAATGAATATATTGTAAAAATGTTATCTATGATTTGGCCCTTGTCAAAGTCACTCAGATTTTTTTGCCTCCCCTTTTCTTCTGTATTCATATTGAAGTACCAAGTATTAGCTTACCGTCTAGTATATCCCAGACCTTGACGCGCACTGTTTTTATGAGCTAGTATCATTCACATTTGCATATTACTGTGCATGGAGGTGGTTATAATGTTTTGGTTCTTCGATGTGGGTGTGTGTGTATGTGTTTGTGTGTGTGTTATGCTTAAACCGTTATTCTGACATTGTGAGGACCGTGTTTCATGCAATCAAAAAATGAAAAATGCCACACACACACACACACACACACAGTTAAAATCCAAAGAATTATTATGATTTCTGCTTTTGCATACCAACAGGGTCTGCGGCTTTCACTAGCGGTGTGGTAGAAGAAGGATCACTAATTCCAAAAGCATTCTCAGCACGAACACGAAACTGGTATTCTTCTCCCTCTTTCAAGCCTTCCAAAGTGTATGAAAACCCAGGCACCAGGATCTCATTGCATCTTTCAAATCGAGCACTATCTTTTGTGACTTTCTCCAGAATATAACCTTTAATGGGGCTACCACCATCAGATATTGGTGGTTTCCAAGTGAGGGTTACAGAATGGGCAGTAACATTATGGGCCTCGACTTTGGTAGGTGGATCTGGACGATCTAAAAATGCAGAAGATAAAAGTTATTTTGCGCTTAAAATATTTTTTTGTAATTTTTTTTAATCTATAAAAAACAGTAAAAGAAAACTGTAGCATGTGGTATGTACTAGTCATTGCTAATGCTTACCTTTCTGATCCTCAATAATTACAGGATTGCGGCTCTCGATATACTCCCCATTGCCAACCTTGTTTACAGCCCGGACACGGAAGTAGTATTCTGCATTAACAAGCAAGTCTTTAACAATGCAGCTCAGATTTTCTTCTGACATGACAGGCCTGTATGTTTTCTTAGAAGCTTCCCTCCGTTCAAGAACATAGTGAAGAACAGGACTGCCACCATCATCCTCCGGAGGTTCCCATGTGACTTTGCAGGAACTATTAGTAACTTCACTAGCAACAATATCTTTACAAGGCCCAGGAATACCTATAAATTACAAAGAAGCCATTAATAAAAATTGTAATAGCACAACTTAATAACGTTTTATTTTTAAAGCAGTAGCACTGCTTGCTATGGAAAAATCTATAGAAAACATATGCAATCATACTGTTAATCATACCAATGACTTTAACGTTTAATGATCCACTTATCGTTCCAAGCTTGTTTTCCAGAGTGATAGCGTACACTCCAGCATCAGCACGGACACATTTGGAAATATCCAAGCAAGCAGCAGACCGTTCACAGTGTAGGGCAACTCTGCCATCAGCTTTGAGGTCTGTGCCATCTTTTTTCCAGGATACCGTGGGTAACGGTACAGCACTGTATGGAACTGGCAGTTGTAATTTATCCCCTTCTATTGCAACAATGTCTTCAGTGATTAAATCTAGGGTAGGAGCACCTTCAATAACAAGAACATTTTTTTTGTAAATTAAGAATATTTAATATCTAACATATATCTATTTAATAAATTTTTCTACCTGTTTGCCTTTATTTACTCACTTACTTGCTTCCATACTTTCTTAATTAAGAGTATTTAACAGAAGTATCTACGCTTGAAAATTCATAAAGATGCTTACAGTCAGGATCCTTGGCATAGATGCTCTCAGAGACGTCAGAGGGGTCACTGATTCCAATAGCATTTATCGCACGGACTCTCATCACATACTGTTTCTCTGGTATTATTCCTTCGATGGCTGTGAATTTTAGCTCTTTCACTGGCCGTGGACTGACTCTCATCCACTTCTCAGTGCCTGCTTCACACAGCTCTATGTGATAGCCAAGGATGGTGCTGCCACCGTTTTTTTCTGGTGGCTTCCAGCTTATGGATATATGGTGTCTGCTAGCATCAGTAATATTCAAGTCCAGTGGGGGCGATGGTGGACCTGTGGAATATTATCATAGCATATTAAATATCAAATGTCAACTTGTGCCCTTTAATACTATGCTATACAGAGAAGATTTAAAATACAGCATACTTATTGGATCTTCAATTCTAAGTACATCTGTAGGTTCACTTGGTGGCCCAACACCGGCTTCATTCTCAGCCCGAACCTGGAACTGCACTTCGCTTCCTTCATCAACATCTGTCACCTGGTATGTGCAGTCTGGCCCTTGAGTCTTTCCAGCCTTAACCCATCGAGTTCCGAGTTTTTCTTTTTTCTCAATGACATATCTACCAGAATGAAAGGAACACAAAATCTAAAAATATTTCCTTAAAAAGAAAACAGGCTGGGTATTTGTGTAAAAAACATTCCTAACATACTTCGTAATGGGTCGACCGCCATCATTCTTTGGAGATTCCCACTTCAGGTCAACGTGTCTTTTAGTTACATCCAGCACAATTAATGCATAAGGTGGCCCAGGGGTAGCTACATGCAAAAGAAAAATGAATCCTTGATGTATAGTGTCGATTAATAACAACTTACTGAAACAATATACTGACAAAATAAATTTTAACAAAACAAACTCACTGAAAGTATCCTTGGCAAGAACAGAGTCTTCCAGTTCACAGTATTCACTCTGCCCAATCGCATTCTCAGCTGCTACACGGAACACATAAAGAGACCCTTCATTTAGTGGTGTAACGGTATGCTTGGTCTCCTTCACAGTGGTATCTACCGTCTGCCAGGCCTTTCGCCTCACATCTCGCTTCTCAACAATATAATTTGTAATGGGAGATCCACCATCCTTCTCTGGAACCGTCCACTTCAACTCAGCATCTGTCTTAGTGATATTAACTACCTGAAGCCAGCGGGGAGGTGAAGGTGGATCTGTCGAACAAAGATACATTCGTTACTATTTTTTATATTTTAGAAAATTTAAATTGACGTGCTTGTTGAAAAACTGGTAAGTCACTTACAAAGTCTCTCCTTGCAGGTCACAGTGTCGCTGGGTTCACTGGGTTCACTCTCTCCTGCCGAGTTCACAGCTCTAACTCTAAATGAATACTCTTCCTTCTCCATCAGACCCTTCAAAAAGTGCTCAGTCATGGGGACATCTTCAGCCACACGCACCCAGTCTTCAGTTCCACTTTTAAGTAACTCAATTACATAGGAATCTATCTTGGCCCCTCCATCGTGCTCAGGTTTGGTCCACTGAAGTAGAGCTGAAGTCTTAGCCACATCCTTGATAACAGGTTTACCAGGAGCCCATGGAACATCTAGAACAATAAAGGACACAATTTGAAATTGGAGTTGTTTTCCTTTTATTCTTTTATTTAAATTTGTTTTTAAATATTTTGTACATTGCAGTGATCACACAGTCAAAACAAGAGAACATTACTGGGCTGAAATGAAATAGATAAAAGTAGATAAAGGAAACAGCTAAAATGAGAGTACAACTTCAGTAGAAATTATTGCAGTCTTCTGCAATTTGTTGAAGCAATCAAAATGACTAAAACAAAATGAAACTAATTTTTTAATTTTACAAACAAGTTTTATTCACAAGAGTACCATTACTTTGTGTGTAATAGGCAACTTAATAGTCTAAACATTTCTAACTTAGTGTCATGCCCAGCTCGTCCGATGCTTGTGCGTGCCACGCCCCCTCATTAACCGTGCTGCCCGATTGTGACCAGCTGTTTTCCATCAGTTTGATATGGTCTGTGTATTTAACACACAGTCCGTATCCTCAGATCCGTCATTAATGTTAGTTCGTCGCTGCCCTGTGTTTTTCCTGGTTTACCCATAATAAACCCTGTTTGCCCGTATTTATGGCTCCACTCGCCTGTTTGCCTGCTCGCATTCAAACGCGACATGACACTTACCAATTGGATTCTTGACCAGAATCTGGTCGGTCTCTTTGCTTGGTTTTCCGAGTCCTGCAAGATTTTCAGCTAAGACCCGAAAAATATATTTCTTCTTTGTGGGTAGTCCTTTAACCCTGAACAATTGTGCAGAAACAATGGTTTTCACATTCATTGCACAGAAAATATATTTATATATATTTATATATAAATATTTTAGATCCTAACCTGTAAGAGGTATCCTGAATTGGCATCTTGTTGCACTTTATCCACTTGTCATTTTCTGGATCATACCTTTCAATCCAATATCCAGTGATAGGACTGCCACCATCATCATCAGGTTCATACCATGTCAGGGTCAAAGAGTCCTTAGCAATATCAGAGGGGACCAATTTACTTGGGGCACTGGGTGGGTCTGCAATACCAAGATGTATTCAGTTACTAAACAGTAAGAAAACGGGGGCAACATGCTTTCCAAAAAAGCAAAAATGAATTCTCAATTCATTCTCAATTCATTCTCAATACATACCAAAGGGGTATTTAGCAACAACAGGAACGTGTTCTGCAGGGAGACCAATACCATACTGGTTTTCAGCAAACACTCTGAAGATGTACTCTTTCTGAGCCATAAGATTGCAGGCTTTGAATGTGGTCTGTTTCACTGTGGAAGATAGCCTGTGCCACGTCTCACTGTCCACAGCCTTTCTCTCCACAATATAGTTGGTAACTCTTGAGCCACCATCATCTCGAGGAGGATTCCAGGCAAGGAAGCAGGATTCATTGGTGATGTCAGAGATTTCAAAAGCAGCTGGAGGGCCTGGTTTATCTGTCCATTCAATTAAACGACAGTATAAGAACTATTTCATTTACATAGAAACAAAATAACATACCACTCGAAATCTCAGCAAACAATACTGTACCAAGTATGTTAACATCAACAGTTGCAGTAGCACGGCCACTGCCATTAACAGCCTCAATGATGTAGGTAGCTGTGTCGTCTCTTGTTGTTTTGGCAATAGACACCATAGAATGGCCAGGTTTAGTGTC
>JABFEA020000038.1:8807134-8826677 GCA_019775915.2 Cyphomyrus plagiostoma
CATCCTTTTGCAGTCTCTTAACAGCTAAGGGGTCCTTATCCTTTTCTTTTTCCTTCTCTTTGACTAACACTGCTTCAGCCTTCTTAGGAGCAATAGGTTCCTTGACTACATCATCCTTTGGTGATTTTTCAATTGTCTTGAAAGTCAAGGGCTCATCTTCTTTGTCTTTCTCCTTCTCTATTTCAGGTTTAGTAGGTTTCTCAAATGGTTTCAAGGTCACAGTCTCTTTATCTGTATCTGTCTTTGGAAGTCTTGTCACTTTCTTCATAGTTGAACTAAGTTCTTCTGGTGTTTCCTCTTTTGCAACTTTGACAGCCTTTGCTCTCTGAGTACCATCTGGTTCTTTAACTGCTTCATCCTTTTGTAATCTCTTGACAGCTAAGGTTTCCTTGTCCTTTTCTTTTTCCTTCTCTTTGACTAACACTGCTTCAGCCTTTTTAGGAGTAATAGGTTCCTTGACTACATCCTTTGGTGATTTCTCAAATTTCTTGAAAGTCAAGGGCGCCTCTTCTTTGTCTTTCTCCTTCTCTATTTCAGGTTTAGTAGGTTTCTCAAATGGTTTCAAGGTTACAGTCTCTTTATCTGTATCCGTCTTTGGAAGTCTTGTCACTTTCTTCATTGTTGAACTAGGTTCTTCTGGTGTTTCCTCTTTTGCAACTTTGACAGCCTTTGCTCTCTGAGTACCATCTGGTTCTTTAACTGCTTCATCCTTTTGTAATCTCTTGACAGCTAAGGTTTCCTTGTCCTTTTCTTTTTCCTTCTCTTTGACTAACACTGCTTCAGCCTTCTTAGGAGTAATAGGTTCCTTGACTACATCATCCTTTGGTGATTTCTCAAATTTCTTGAAAGTCAAGGGCTCCTCTTCTTTGTCTTTCTCCTTCTCTATTTCAGGTTTAGCAGGTTTCTCAAATGGTTTCAAGGTCACAGTCTCTTTATCTGTATCTGTCTTTGGAAGTCTTGATATTTTCTTCATAGTTAACATAGGTTCTTCTGGTGTTTCCTCTTTTACAACTTTGACAGATTTCTTCAGCTCTAACCCTTCTTTTTCATCAGTGGGAACTTTATTTAAATGTAACTTTGATTCCACAATGCCATCTGTTGTGGTAGTTTCCTTAAGCTCCTTAATCTGAACCACTTCAATCAACTCCCTTTCTTCTCTACTGTGGATTTTTACAATAGTTTTGGAAGTTTCTTCAGTTTTAGAAGTTTCTTCTTTAACTTCAAAACTCTTTATAAATGTTATTTCCCTTGGAGATTCAGAATAGGCTATGGCTTTTTCGGCATGACTTGAGGTCTTTAGAATTTCATCAGCTGGAGCTTGGGGGACATTTCTAAGTGTGACAACTTCTTTTTTCTCTTCCTCACCCTTTGATATCCTGGTTATCTTCTTCAAGGACAGACGTTCCATTTTTTCCTCGTCTACATAAATTTTACCTTTTAATTTAAGAAATGACGGTCATTCAATTTGTGGGTTTGGGATAACAAAGGATTGACATTTAAACATAAACCACATGACATAACTTACAAAACACCACCTCTCACACATTCTCAGAATGCCATCAGACATTTTACCATCACAAAACATACACCAAGGACAACCACAGACAATAAACAAACCCACTGCATAAAGACAGACTTCAAACTCAAAACAGCATTCAATAGTATTATCCAAAATTGATACTATAATCATTTATGTTTTAAATAGCTTAGACAAGCAAAGCTTCTGCCATACCTTTTTTAAGTGCTCCTGGTGCTGTAACAGGTCCCTTGGCATCATCTAGGCCAAGAAAAAAATGTCACCATCAAAAAAATAATATATGCTAGTTATTATTAAGGCTCGTGCACAGACAGACAGAAATACAGACAGAATAACAGGCAGGCAGACAGACAAAGATAGACAAAGAAAATGGTTTTAAGAAGTCATTTAATGAAATAGAATAAGAAAAAAACATGGATGTGTTTTGATACAAACATATAAAGCTGAAACACAACAAACAACCAGAAAACATAACCATATAGAAATAACAACAAACAATAAAGAAAAGGTATTTAACAGGAATGATTTGCGGAGTTTAATGTACCTTCAGGAGGTGCAATATTTTTGACCGAAATAGGAGTGTCTTCAGGTATAGTGATCTTGTCTGGTTCTGACACATTCAAGAAGACACATTGACAATATATACATGTGGACAATATATCTAGATGACACTGATTAAGCAATAATGAAGAAAATATTTTATACTCACAGAAAAGTGTTACATTGTTTATGAAAGAAGGATGTATCTATATGTGTGTATGCGTGTTATCTTTTAAAAATAAAGCATAAAAATATTAGCAATTTTTAAATCCAGAATATATAAGGAAAGATATTTTGAAATGGAGTTTATGTTTTTTAAAAGAGGTAAGGCACAAATGTGTTATTTGTACGTCAAATGTATTTGTCTAAATAGAGGTACTGTGGAAACCACTTTTTTAGAAACTGGTCTTGGAACATCCAACTCTATCTTAGGAATTGAAGGAACTTAAAGAATGTATAATCTTGCTTAGAATAGTTATAAAATGTTTAACTTATGCAAATATGTAAAATAAAAAAATGTGTAATATGTAAACAAATTTAGAAGAGTAAATAAAATACCTTTTACAGAAATAACCTTTTCTGTTTCTGTCTTGATGACAGGCATTATTTCTTCAGCTTTTGGCACTGGCTTTAGAACTTCAAAGATAGAATGGATTGTGGTTACTTGAGTCTTAAAAATGTTTAAAAGTTTCAAGAAGTAGTAAATGGCTTGGATGCTAACTTAATAAGAGGGAGCAAGAAACCTCAAACAGACATGACACCTCTGACGAGGCTAAATTGTATGTTTATACTTACACACATCAGTCAAGAAAGAATGGAAGAATGCTGTTGCAAATAATTAAAATACCTGGAACTTCCTTTAATTCTTTCTCCACTTGTTGGATTGTAGCTTTTGGTTTTTCTGGAACCTTTTTCACTTCTTCTGTCACTTCAACAAGATTGTAAATTTACTATTCACAAACATCAACCAAGAAGGAATGCTATTTATTTAATTAAAGTATCTGGAACTGCCTTTAATTGTTTCTTGACCTGTGCTGTAGGTTTTTCTGGAACCTTTTTCACTTCTTCTGGCATTTCAAGAACATGATTAATCATTATTACGTATGTTCACTTTAATTTTATTTTCAATATAAGATATAAAATATTTTTAAAATATGAAGAAAAAAGATCAAACACGGGGACCGATCAACAAGATATATATGAACATTTATAGAACAGCAAATGAAGTTTGACGACACAAGTCACCTCAAACATAAAAACAAACAATTACAAAAAATACCTTTGGGTGGAGAAACTTTCTCTGCAAGATGATCAGGGACAGGTTTTAGTGCATCAGGCACAACTTTCTTCTCAGCTGTTGACACTTAAAATGGAATAAAAGTTATGATTCAATAAGATATTTACACACCATTGTATCAATCGAGGGTAAAGACAAAACACATATTCTCAGTGCAAGATTAAGTAAAAAGCATGCAGTAAACTAAGAACACTTGTTCTTATACTTCATAAAGTATATTAGTTTTAAAATGCGTCTGGTATTATTTCTGTACCTTTTGGAGGACCAACTGATTCAGGGGCTATTTCAGGAACAATCTTCGTTTCTTGTTCTGGCACTTTTGAGAAGAACATTGTAAGATATTTGTCAATGGGCAAGGAATATCAGAAGTAAACATTTGGTCATTCATACAGAGAACTGACAAAAAGATATCCAGCAATTATGGTCTCACATAAAAGAAATTCAATACTGAATGACTAAATGATCATTTTCAAAGATCATTTTTCAGAAATACCTCTTAAAGATGAAGGTTCAATCACTGCACTAAGACTTTTCTGGCCTGGTACCATTGCTTCTTGATCAGAAATCAATATTTTATCTTGATGAATTTCATCAGTTTTCTTAATTTTTTGTATATGTTGTTTCTGAAAGATCATTTCACTTGGAAGAATTTCTTCTTTATCAGATATTACTTGTTTGGGAGCCATTTCCAAAGCATGGGGGGGCATGTCTTTTTTGATAACCTTTTTAGTAACTTCCTTATGAGCTGATACTTTCTTCGATTTTGGTTTCTCCCCTTTCTTAATGGCATCATGTTTAGCTTCTGGAACCATTTCTTCCACCTTGGGAATTTCTGCCTCTTCTGTCTCAAGAATTTCTTTATAAGAAACCTTTTCATCTGAGATTGCTTCTTCTTGCAAAGAAAGATCATATTTTCGCAAAGACGTTTTCTTTTCAGGGACATCCACATTTGTTGTAGACTCTTCTCTTAAACCAGGCAAAATGTCTTTTATGTCTTTGCCATGTACTTTTGCTAGGACAAAAGTAGTTTCTGTGGGACAAATCTTCTCCACATGTAACACCTCTTTGCCCGTTGCAGATATTATTGTTTCAGTCTTCTTAGTAGTTTCTGTCATTTTAAGATATAGCATGTAATTAAGCAGAAGGAAGACCACCATATAGTGATATTCTCTTAAGTCAAAACAACACTACCACATGCACGTAGGTGTAGAATGTAACACTGTACACAGAAGAATGTAACGCTGAAAAAAGATACAACGATATAACCAGACAGACTGAAAGATTAATAAGTTTTCAATAATAAGATTTCAATAAGAGAATTATTTCCTCAAATACATTCTGTACCTTTTAGAGGAATAACTTCTGTAACTGAAACAGGAACATCACGAGGAGGAATCTTCTTTTCTGGTTCTCGTCCTTGCAAATACAGTACAGCATTTGATATTAAGAATTAATAATACGAAGAGAGTTATAAAAAACTGAAAAAGATGGATTAGTGGAGAAGAGAAGTAGATTCATGTTCATTCATTCTTCATTCACAATACATGTAAACCATGAAAACACATGTTGGTTACATGGATGGTAAAAGGAAGATTTAAATTACTAATGATATCATATTCCTGTTGTTACACCTTCCCATGGTTCATTTACAATATTTTTACTAATCCTTTTTTGCTCTGGTATGACCACTTTCTTTTGAAAGCACTGATATTATTTAAACATAGTTTTGCAGGTCTACTTGTCTAATTCCATTTTATGGCTGACTTCTTCCAGTAAATTTTTTTTAGCAGAGAAAAGTTAAACTGTTTGAGTTCATACTGTTTTTTCCAGTTTTGTGAATAGAATTTTGAGTTAATGTAAAGAGCCAAATATCCGGTGCTTTTGAAGGTTCCTCCTAATAACAATGGACATCTGGTTTTTAAGTGCAGTTTGGCCCTCAAACGACCAATTAATTATAAAATCTTATTGTAAGCTGTCCTTAAGTGTAATATTCATAGATTGTAGATGGAAAAAAAATGCAGAGGTGCATAGAGAAAGATACATGTCACATATGCAAAACAGATGATGTGCATTTTAAAAAGTATGGTGATGAAGAATATTTTTAACATTGCAAGGATGTTGTTAACACACTCATCTTATACCTTTTGGAGGAGCAACTTCGGATACAGTTAAAATTTCAGAAACCACAATCTTTTTTGGACCAGTCCCATTCAGATGACAATCCATTAATTTAAAGTTGGATTGGATAAAAAATAACAATATTTGGCACAAAGAATAATCAACAAGGAATAAAAGAGATGATGCATGTTTATAAAAGATGTAAGATTAATATGTATCTTTGAACGATAAGTCATGCAAATGTCGCTAGACAAAATTGGATGTGTTAATAAAATACATAATGAAATGACTTAGTGAATAATGTATAAGAGCCTTCCTTAATACCTTCCAAAGTCTCATCAGGAGAAAGTGAGGTTTTCCTTTGAAGTGCATTGCTTCTAAAGACAAGGGTGATCATTTTTCCCTTTGGAGAAATTCCTCTTTTAATAGTACTTTCTATACCGGCACTTCCTTCAATAGATATCTGTTGCTCAGGCATAGAAATTGCTTCTTTTTCTTCAGATGTTAGTCTATCCTTCTGTTGTATATTGTCCTCCTGTTTAAAACAAGGTACTCTAGTGGTTCCTTGATGGACTCCACCCATTTTATGTGTGACTGCTCTACGCACATCAAGAGTAGTTTCCCACTGACTGTTTTCTTCCTCAGGAGATAATTCTTCTGCTTTGGAATTAATTTCCAATCCCTTAACCAGAATTCCCTCTAAACTAGCAGTGTTTTTAGCATCTTTTTCCAGTAAAGTGTGCTTTTTATGAGGAGTCTCTCTGAAAGTATCTCCTTTAACAAATAACTCTGTCTTCTTCACAATACTTTCTTCAACTTTAGATGATGTTGTATCTGATTTTTGCAAATTCTCATCTCCTTCAGAACTAAGTTGGATTTCATCAGCTTCTTGAAGGGTGTCTCCTATCCCCATATTAATTTCAGCTTTGGACTGAATGTAGACAAAAGCTTTTTCCATCTCTTCATTAGGTAAAGCATCGTTTTTAAGTGCAATAATTTTAATCACACCTTTTACAGGTATATCTTGTGTCTTCACTATAGCTTTTTCAGCTTCAGATGTCAGCTTATGTAGCTTTTCTACATCCAAGTCATGCTTAGAAGATGGTTGCATGGTTTCTGTCCATTCAAATCGGTCTTCTTTTCTAATGGTATTTTTTTCATTCTTGGGTAATTTGTCTTCTTGAATGGAATCATTGTGAAATCGGCTAGACAAAATTCTACCACTAAAAACAAATTCAAAATTCCTTGATGAAATTTCTTGAAAGGTTTTGAAAGGAGGAGCATTCTCAGCTTTTTCCTCCTTTCTTTGATTAGGAGTAGATACAGCTGCCTTTCCTTTCTTGAAAACTGCCACGCAAAAAATAACATATTTCAGAATTAAAAAAGGGTACTACTGTCAGGAAAAAGTCACTTTAGCCACCCACCCCCCAAAAAAAGAGTATCAGTGTACTACAAACTAATAATAAAACTAACATTTTTAGTCTTTACACAAAGAATATTTGGACAAAAGAAATATAAGGCACACCCAAAAAACAATACTAATGTCAAATGGATGGACACTTTAAGTTTAAAGCAGATTTCTAGTGTACCTTTTGCAGGAGAAACCATTTTGCTTGACACAGGATACATTGGGTGTTACGCCCAACGGGCGGGGCCAGGTTGATGGGAACACGTAATCACTGATCTCTCCACTATTTAAGGTGGAGAGAACTTCATAGCAGTGTGAAATATTGTTGCCATGTTTTGGAGCCATACCAAGCATTTCTTTGTCTTGTGCTTTCCCCGCTTGTCTTGCCTGCCCTGCTTGTCTCGCCTGTCACTTTTGCCCTGCCTCCCTCGTCTTCCCTGCTTGCCCTGTCTGCCTTCCTTGCCCTGATCTTCTGGTCTACCCTCCTGGATCCACCCGGCTTGTTGTCACCCCGTCTCGCCACCATCTGTAGGACTGACCTTCCCAGCTACTGGACTCTCGTGGCCCCCTCAACAATTCTTCTGGATTATCCCCTCTGGCTTTGGCGATCTTGGCATTTACAATAAAGTCTTGCTGCACCACATATTGGGGTCCACTCCTGTTCTGTTCGCCAATCGTAACACTGGGAACCAAGTCCATTTTTGTTTCAGTTACATTCAGGAATACTAATTGAGATTTGATGATGGAGAAAGAAAAAGATAAGCAATATTTTTCAATACAAGACATCCACTGGCATCGGAATATGAAGAGATTCTGATGGCAAGATATGGTGTTGGTCCAAAAAAATAAGCATGATAATATAGCTTAAAAATGCAATGAGATGAGTATTTATGAAGAGATAACATCCATTTTAATGAATGTGGGATGTAATGTGGGATGTTAGGATGAAGTTTCATGTGAAGCACTTTGAATGGAATGTATGTAATACCTGTCAAAGGAACATCTGATGGCTGAAAAAGCCTTTCTTCAATTTTCACACCCTCTTTCTGTTCAGAAGACATTGTCTTGAAGGGCACTCCTAGAATTATTTCTTTCATTTTCTTTACGTCCATTTTACCATCACATGGAATGCTAATTTCTTTCTTGATATACATTACTTCTTCCTTAGAAGGAACTACAATTTTCAAAGACAGACTTTCTTCAGTTTTATAATTCTCCATTTTTTCTTTTCGCACTGTCAGCAAGGATTTTACAGATGTGTGAGAATTTGATGTCTCATTCTCTTGAAGAAATGTGTCAGTTTTTTGTGGGGATACCTTCTTCTGATATATATCAATCTCCTGTCTTGAAACTGGGAACATCTTTACATTGACAAATTCCTCACCATTAGTTAGCCGCCTACTCTGAAGAGAAGGACTTCCTTTGGGAGATGCACCTTCCATTAAAGATGGGATTTCTTCCTGTTCTTGAATTATAGCACATTTTTGGGGGTCCCGGGGAATTTCTAGCACTTAAAATACAACATAAATTTCATATTTTACAAAAAGAACAATGGAAAAACTGGTTTTGCAAAACGTTTTAGGGAACATCACAGCACATTAAGATGGATGACATGGACAAAGCTACACACAAATACAAAAAGTTTGCAGCTAAAACAAACAAAGGGTGGACATGAAAAATTGCTACAAGGATGAAATTTAAGAATTGTAGCCTATTGTAGACTAACCCAGGAAATCATTTGAAGATTTTTCACTGAATGACAATGAACTATATTATAAAAGAGGAAGAAAACTAAATCTGACACCAATAAATTTCCCAGAAGACTATTTGATGATAATATATAAGCTAATTTAGGTATTTACAGAGAACTCTCAAGAACAGCAAAAAAGAAGCAAGACATTTTAAAAGGGAAGATGTGTTGTAACACAATATGTTGAATGAGGAATCATATATATATATCTTGATGGTGTAATCTTTAGTGTAGTAAATAAAAGTCCTTGCTTTTGTTTAGTTCCTTTCTTCTCAGAAGAAAATATTTTCCTCAGATGTATTTCAGGAGTTTCCATGGTGGGTTCTTCCAATTTACATATGTTTCCTTTATTTATATTAGTTTCAGCTTCAGGTGTGATAAAAATTACTCCTTTCTTTGAAGGTATTTCAAATAACATTAAAGGAATCTTGGCTTCAACAAGCGATTCCACTCGATGTGACGGAATTTCATTTTTAAATGTTATTTCCTTAATGGCTTCAACTTGTTTGCTAACTGGAGTTCCTAAGATTTTAGATTCTGTCATTTAAATTTCAGGGAATCCACTCCACTATGTTTCCGGTGTCAGCCACCTATTGATCTCTGCCATAGGAAATACATCTGTAATACACACCTCACTGTCCTGGAAGCATGTATCAGGTTTTTGTGGGGACACCTTCCCCTGAGACATAGCATTAAAAAATGTGTCTTCGCTTGAAATAGGGAAAATACTTGTATTGTATAACCTTTTACCCTCATAAGTGAACTCAGTAGTGTTGTACCACTTCTGGGAAAAACTTGCATCTCCATGGAATTTTTGCTCCATTAGAACCAAAGTTGCCTCCAATTTTTGAATCTTAATTTGTTTTTCCTTCTTGGGAACCATTGTCACTTAAAAATACAGTATATATCTGAGCTATAACAAATGGTCATTGCAAGAAAGTCAACCACAAAAATTGCAAATATTAAGGAGGACAAAACACTTGTTTTTGTTGTTTCATGAGACCTTGACATAATAGCTTAACATATAGGACCAGAGTGAGTTTTAAAAAACCTATTGTTTTTAACAAGACATTAATGAAATTGACCTACTTTTGTCTAGACACTTCGGTGTATAATGCAAAGGATATAAGTAGAACTGAATAGCAAGTCAATGACTTAGTAAATAACAACATGATGCAAAATAAACATGGCTTAATATAGAATGAGAAAGATATGATGTAAAGCAAAAAATATTTAAAATATGTTATCAAGCCTTCACACACCTTTGTTTAAGAGAGTATTCATATTAGTAAGATTAAGATATTAACTTTTTACCAAACAAGAACAGCTATGTAAGAGACTAATGCTGAATATGAGCTGCAAAATTTCTTGAGTTCATTATTATGTTTAATAACTTCAGATAAAAATGCTTCAATACCTTTTTCAGGAACAGCTTCAGTTTTTGGGACTCTTTCTTGCTTTGTTATAAACTCTTCCTTCTTGTAAGGGAGCACTTTCTTTGGAACAGTTTCTCCAGTTTCTTGTAGGGTTTCTTTCTGCCTAGGGATTTCTTCTGTCTTCAAACTAATTTCTTCTCTTGAAGCAGGTGATACATCTTCTACAATAAGTATCTCTTTTTCCTCAAAGAATTGTTGGGCACTCTCATACACCCTTTCATGAAGATACATTTCTTCTGTGTGAGAGGTCTCCTCAGTTTCATATGAGATCTCCTCCCACTTTTGAATCACAGAAGATGAAGCCACCTCAGGTTTCTTGGGAAGTGCCATCACTTTAAGAAGTAACATGGAAATGTAACATGGAGTACATGTGATAGGGAAAGCATGCTATGTACAGCACACATTTAAGAATAGCATGTTCACCTTTATACCTCAAAAAGGAGTATGTATTTATGGATTTGACATGGACAGATATTGAAGGCAAGCCTGTGGCTGCTTTTGTAGCTGCAGATTCTGAATTTTAGGCCCAAAGAAATAATTCTGCATTTGCAAAAATACTAATAAGGATGCATTTTCAGGTAAACTAAATAAAATATTTTATTGTGTGAAAAAATATGATATCTTCTAAGATATAAATAATTGTAGAATAAGTTCATTGTAAAATAAATAAAACGTTAAAATAATTAAATTATGTTCCTGTAGTGGTTACTATCATCATATTTTGGTTGTTACTGTTGTTGTTATTTTATTTCCATCCATCCATTTTCTAACCTGCTTATCCTACTGGGAACAGCCCTGGATGGGGGGCCAGCCCATCGCAGGGCAGTTATTATTTTTTTATATGAAAAAAATGAATACATTTAACTTATTTGCATGTGGCCACGGTATGCCATATGGAAATATACACATGAATGTGTCTTTTACTATTATGCTATGTATAGCTGAAAAGTTTGTTTCCTTGAAAAACAAATTCCAATTGTAACAATTTCCTTAAATAATTTACAGTGGGAATAATGTTAAACAAAAGCTTGACGTAGACAAAAATCAACCACAGAGATATAGAACACATGAACAAGAAATTCAACAAAGAAGAAAACAGGAGAAAACAAAGTCAGATGTTCCTAAAATGTCTGTCTGGTCTTAAGCGTACCTGTAGTTAGAGTGACTTCAGCCTCCTTTGTAGGTACAACAACCAGTAACTTCTCCTCAAGGACTTCTTTCTGTTTTACTTCATCAAACACTTGAAAGATTTACATTTACATTATGATACCATAATGCATTGTTCAGCCTCTGCTATTAGTATTAAAATTTAAAAACTTAATATACTCTTATCACACACATTTAGACAGATTTGCCTTTAGCAGAAGAAATAGGACACATAGGACAATTTCAGCACATGAATAATCCACCAGTTCAAGAAAAATAAAGAAAAATCATCCAACTTCTAGCTGTTACCTTTCTGTGGAACGGCTTCCTTTTGGGCTGAAGGCTTTACAACTGGTTTTCTAACTGCCTCTGATTTTGGTGTTTCTGGTTTCTTTGCTTCCATTGAAACTTTAAAGAAGATATGTTTCAAGTTTTAAAGATGTTTGAACGCATAGAAAACAGACTGGATGAATAACATGAAAGCAGCACTCTGACGAGCGCAAAGCACAAATATTACAACAAAATGTTTGAATCCGCACATTTTGACATGTTGCTTTCCTGAATACAACTATATATAACAACAATCATGGTAAAATTATTATTTTCAAATTAGGTTTGTTTAGATAACAATCCAGATAGGTTAAATGCAAAACTTGTAAATTGAATAATATCCAGCTTTCTTTATGATTGTATCTATGTACCTTTTCCTGGAGTGCGTTCCAACTTTTGAGGAGGTACGTCCTTTGGACCAAGTTCCGCTTTTTTAGAAATTGTTTCAGGTGATATTTCGGTTGCTTCCAGTTTTGCAGGATATTCTAGCATTTTAAAGAACATTTAAATACAGGCAATTGATCTGAGAGAATTAACAGATAATTCATCAACATTTCACATTCAGAAAGTGCATTAGAAGATGTTACAGGGGACGCTGAATGAAATTTAAGAGTTATTGAACAAGTTAAAAGTTTTGAACAGACAAGCAAGAACAAAGTACAATACACAAGGTAATCCAAGAGGTATAAATATCAAAGCAATATACCACAGATCTAAGAAAAATTGAACAATAAACTTAAAAACACAAAAGTTCTAAAAAAAAAAAACTCAAATCTGGAACTGGATGGAAAGTGACCCGATATATTAGGATAAAAAGAGACTAAAGTTGAAGATAAAATGGATCTTCAGAGTTTTTTTTTTCCATCATCAAAAATTGCTAATATTAAAGAATATCCAAGCAGTTAGTAACAGAACAAATGTTATAGTAAAAACAAGTAAAATAATACTGGGCCAAAGCCTGATTTATCACCCTTTTGAGAATGCCTAAATTATACCTTTCTGAGGGGCAGCATCAATCGGAACAAAAGGAACTGGCTGTTGTTTTGCAACTTGGTCCACTTGTTGCTCTGGTTTCTTCTGCCCAAACATCTTTGTTTCATGGAGAACTTCAGAGAATATGTATATTTTGACGTATTAAGTTAACACAGACAGATACAACATCACGTAGAAGGTTATTTTTAAAGAGCAAGTTGAAGACAGACCAGCATATTACACAAAATACCTCTGACATTACCACACAAAATATATAAAATGAAGTATATGCAAAAGACTAATGAATACCTGCAGAAGGGATTGCCGTAGATGTGTGTGTTGCTGGTGTAGGCTTAGCTTCAGGTACAGCCTGTGTTGCTGGTGTAGGTTTTGCTTCAGGTACAGCCTGTGTTGCTGGTGCAGGCTTTGCTTCAGGTACAGCTTGAGTTGCTGGTGTAGGCTTTGCTTCAGGTACAGCCTGTGTTGCTGGTGTAGGCTTTGCTTCAGGTACGGCCTGTTTTGTTGATGGAGGCTTTGCTTCAGGTATAGCCTGTGTTGCTGATGTAGGCTTTGCTTCAGGTACGGCCTGTGTTGCTGATGTAGGCTTTCCTTCAGGTACGGCCTGATTTGTTGATGGAGGCTTTGGTTCAGGTACAGCCTGTGTTGCTGATGTAGGCTTTGGTTCAGTTTTAGCTGGGGCTACAATTTTTGCTTGACCTTCAGGGGTCACAGCGGGTTTTGGCTTAGAGACTGCAGGTGTGAGCCCATCTTCATCAAAAAAAACAAGACACCATTACATTTTATATACTACTGCATTTTTACGTCTAAAACATTACAAGTATTACTTTAAAAAATATCAGAAAGATGAAAAATCAACATAGATGTAGCCATTAAAATGGAAGAGACACAATTAACATAATCTAACCTTCAGGATGAGTAGTAGGAGCTGGTGTAGGGCAAGGAATACATTTCTTGAGTTCTTCATGTTCTTTTAAAAAAAATATTTGAATATTAGATAAAATGATCAGTAAATAAATGACGGCAGAGATGACAATCAAGATTCACTGGTGCAGAAAGTTAAAACAACAGAAGTTTGGCCGAAATGGCAGGCGCAAACTTATTCATTCCAAATTATGCATTCAAGAGACGAGACATGACAGACGCCATACACAAAATATTGAAATAATATGAAGTAAAATTTAAAAAACAGTGATATTCCTATGGAGCCTCTCTCATAACATGATTCATAATTGATAAAAATGATATACATCATGGCCACATTTTAATGTATTGTGGGAACCACTTAGTAAAATATGTCCACAATTCAATGAAAACGAGGGAACAAATCAGTAAAACATGCCCACGATTTAACTAAAACAAGAAAATGAGTTGCTAAAACATGCCCATGATTTAAATAAATCAAAGAAAGGAATTAGTTTGGTGAAGTGCCCTGGCTCTCGATATTCTACATAACTCTCACCAATAACAATTCCTTGCAATGCAAGATTTAGTGTTTGTAGGTCATTCCAACCTAAGGCTGCCACATCCAAATCAGGCGGTACTTCGCTCACGGTGGGGATGTCAAATCACAAATATGGGACAATTTGCATCCCGTACTGGTTCAAGATGAGACAATCCCAGAAAATAGGGATAGAGTAGCAACTCTATTCCAACGTTAATGTCATGCCAGAAGGTGCACGGAGCGTAGTAAAGTCGCAGGAAGCCAAGAGCTACGGCAAACACGAGTTTAATTGACGCAGCCACAAAAGGAACAAGCAACCCACAGGCTGACATAACAATGACCGGACTGGAGAAACAAAGGGAAACGCAGACTAAATACAATGGACTAATGACAGCGATCAGGAACAGCTGGTAAACACGGGGAATCCACACAGGGTTAACGATGGGGCATGGCACACGGAAGGAGCGGAGGACTGGGGCATGGCACACGGAAGGAGCGGAGGACTGGAGCATGGCACACGGAAGGAGCGGAGGACTGGGGCATGGCACACGGAAGGAGCGGAGGACTGGGGCATGGCACACGGAAGGAGCGGAGGACTGGAGCATGACACACGGAAGGAGCGGAGGACTGGAGCATGACACACGGAAGGAGCGGAGGACTGGGGCATGGCACACGGAAGGAGCGGAGGACTGGAGCATGACACACGGAAAGAGCGGAGGACTGGAGCATGGCACACGGAAGGAGCGGAGGACTGGAGCATGACACTTCTCAATTCAATTATCTGTCCATACCAGCAGTTGCAGATGTCTAGTGGCCTAAATGAAAGTGCCTATAAGCTGGATATGCACTAAAACATGCCCACGTTTTTATATATTATACAACTAATTAATAAAAGGTCACCACAATTTAACTAAAATTAGGGAATGAATTACTAAAATGTGGCCACAATGTCACTAAAATGAGGGAACTAATTAATAAGACTTGGCCACAATTTAAGTAAAACAAAGAAATGGATTAGCAAAACATGTCCATGATTTAATATATCATGGGAACAAATTAGAAAAATGTGGTCACAATATATATAATTTTTTTGATAAGTTATGTCATGAGTGGGGCTTCGCATAGTCCTTCCAAAGGCTTTGCTTTCTGTGAAGAGTGAGTGAAGGGTGAAGAGTGAGTGAAAAGAGTGAGAAGATAGGTATACTGAAATACCATTTGTAGATGTTGGTGCTGTTAGCATAACTGGGACAATTATCTCAGGTTCAAAATCCACTTCCAAAGCATGCACTTATAAAATTACAAAACCACAGCATAATTTAAGCATCTTTGCATAAGAACAGAACATTACTATTGGTAATAAATGTCAAGATATTCGTGGAAAAAAGCCATTTAAACAAACTGTCATAAATATTTGCTTTGTCTTGCATTTACTATACTAAATGTTGCTTATCTGCGGTTACAGAAATAAGCCATGATTAGCCACAGTAGATAAATACCTCTCCTTGGAACTTCCTCAATCATTTCTATTGCAACCGTTGGAACTGTTTCCGTAATGGCTATCTTTGAGGCTGATTTTAAAAAGGGGGGGGAGGGGGGGATTAAGGAAGAGGAAGTGTGCAGAACATCATAAGTGTTGTGGAAGGTCATGGAGAAGTAAAATCATGACTGCCTCATTTGAATACTGCCAAAATGAATACTAGTGGAACATTAATGAAACACAAGATGTTAATAAGATCACAGAACAGGAAATGTATAAATGTATTTCATGTATGCATATTTGCATTTAATAACTTTTATATACCTTTTGTTGTTTCCTCAATAATTCTTTCTTCATAAACTGTCCATGTTTCAAACTCTAATATAAGAATGAAAGCGGTTGTAAATGTAAAAGTAAAAAAAAGTATATAGTAAAACAACACAGCTTTGTTTAAAAAAAAAAACATCTGGATGATCTGAAATGCATACAATAATAAAATTAATGAAAAACATATACTGCTTGAGATTTTGTTTTGAAAATATATCTTTAAAACTTCATATGTACAGTAACTGCTCACACTGCTTTAACTTGTACTTGTGAAAAAATAATTATGAAAAATAAGATGAACTGAATATTACTATTCACAATAAATGCATTTATTGTTTTTACCTTGCATTTCGATTTTCTCTTTATAATGGTAGGACACAGTCTCATCTATTGTTTCTATTTGGAAAGAAAAAAAGAATATATATTATATATTGTTATTATAGATGTTGTTTCGGCTCTTTTGTCCACAAAAGCAGATCTCCTCAGATTAAAATATTAATCTTGTATATTTAAATTCCAGTTCTTACCACCAGGGGAGATATCTGATTGTACATCAGGTACTTGTATTGACGGATCAAGAACATCTACAACATAAAGAAGGTGATTAAAAAGTTTGTAATGTAATGTTTGCGGTGAAATTTAAATTCTTATAGAATAAATAATACTCACCACAAGGAACCATTCCTATATCAAATTCTAAAAAAAGTGAAAATAAATAAAATATAATATCACAGCGTGAACCACAAAAAGAATATAGTGAAGTATACAAGGCTAAGCTTAATTAATCATCTTTAACTGTGATATTGAATGTGTTACAAGATTTACACATTCATTAAGGCAACGATACCTATGAAGAACATTTGCTTGCAAACCATTTTTTTAATTAAAAACTGTTAGGTATGCTTGCAATAGTGTTAAGAGTTTTAGATAAATAAATATTAGCTCTTCATCAATTTTTTTAAAGAACTAATAAGTTACTTTGCCAACTCATTCTTTTTTTAAAGTTTGCCATCAATGAACATGTTAATAAAGGGGAATTAATCTTTAAGGCAGGCCAAAAGCAAACCTGGTGAGTAGCGGCATTTCTAAACGCTTCTTTAGTGACACAAACCTTTGCTGGACAAGTATAGTTCAGCTGTGCTTTTAGCTTCACCCTTTGGTTCCAAGCGCGCAATCACTGAATACACGCCTGAAATATTTAGAAAGTGTTATTAACTTTAATTGCAGCTCTTGGAGCATGATAAATAAGATACTTTTCTAAAAATGGATCGTACACACCTTCATCTTCTGATGTAACATTGCAGATGACCATAAAGTGCCGACGACCTTCAGTTCGAAAGCTGTACTTTGGACTTTCTTTGAGTTCCCATGTATCTTTGTACCATGTAACAACTGCATCGTCAAAGGAGACTTCACATTCAAAGGTGGCAGAATGACGCTCATTCACGACAATGTTCTGGATACGCTTCGTAAAATGTATCTGGTCAGCTACACACGCAAACAAAAAAATACATGTAAAACACAAATCAGCCTTTCATCATTATATGCATACATTTCTGAACCACAAAGCTTGTAATTAGATAAATCAGAATTCACTTCATTGGCCAGATATAGCTGCGTGTATTAGGAATTGTTTTTTGCAGTATTGGTGCATACATTCACAGACAACACAGAACATAAATTAAGAAAAATAGAATAAGTAGAAATGAAATAAATAGAATAAGATAGAAAAAGTATTGATAAGAGTAAGGTCCTATATATAGACAAATAAATAGTTTTATTCACTGAGTATAGAGTCCAAGTATTTGAAGACAGTGTGTAGGCAGTGTGTAGACTCGTTTCCATGAAACAAAAAGCAAAAGAGTGGTTTTTTTGCTGTGGAAGAACAGCTGTAGTTCATCGATATTGCTGATAAGTAATTAAACATTAGAAGCAAATATTCTGGGAAGTCCACGCCTTCTATGGCAAGCAAGGACACCAGGTCTTTTCCATCTGTTCCTCCTCCATTATGTTACCTCAATGGCAGCATGGGTGCTCATGGATAATAAACATAAAAATTGGGAGCACATCAGGTGGAGCCATGTGCCCAGTATTCAAAATTTCCTTGTGTGTGTTTTTACGTTGGTTTGCTCAGAGTCAACATAATTCACACAAAAAGGCAAAATGGAATATGGCACACCAAAACACCATAACCACAAGATACCTCACTAAAGGTACAGATATGCATATTCTTTGCAAGTAATATTTATGTGTAACCCATAAAAAGCATAGAAATGTCATTACTTACCAGGTTTTGGATGCTCCACCACTCTGTCATCTTGGGTCAAAGAGAATGTAAGGAAATGTGAATTATGCTATTAGCACTACCCAAATACGAAAATGTACCTTAAATTCAACAAAATGAGAACAGAACCTACCCATAACTGTTAATTTGGCACTTGAGATGTGTGGGCCACACACAATACGATAATTTCCCTGGTCTCCAACCTGACAGTTCTTGATTTTCAGTTGATGACAGTCACCAACTGCACTGATGTCATATTTGTCATTGCTGTCAAGCTTCTGTGTTCCTTTATACCAAGACAAACTTATCTCAGGGTAATTGATTTTGATCTCACACTCAAACATTGCATCCTTATTCGTGAGTGTTGTTTGATCTGCAATATCCTTCAGCAAAGTGATTGGCTGGGAAAAAAAAACAAGATAGAATATAATGTGAATAAGTTTCTTCACAATGCAGGTAAAAAAGTCTACAGATCCTTTGAATTTCTGGCAAAACAAAAAAATAAGGATAGTTCATACTGCACTTTATAAGACATGAGATACTGGAGGTTAAAATTAAAATACTTGTTTGAATGAATCCCTGTGCAAATACTTGGTGGAAGTATCATATGACAGAGGCACATTTTGCTTGAATTACTGATATATTTTTGTGCAGGTGTCGCATCTAGATTTGTTAATTTCTCTAGCAATCGTGTCAAGCTTTATTTTGTGAAGTTTTATGATCATTTTTTAGCAAGGGGCAAAAGGTTTTCATTTACTGTACAGTACTGCATTTATTATGATACAATGTATATTTGTGCAGAAATAACATACAGAAATTGGTGTTTTGTGAAAAAGGTTGGTAGCTCCTTCGAAATGGCCACCAAACTTTGAGTGATTTCAATTATCAGTTCAAAAACAAATTCCTCACAAATAACAAAAACTTGGCCCTGAATGCCTACATTTCTAGCTGAAAATATACATAAAAATGAAATAGCTTATTTGTAGACAAATTAGTGAAAAATTAATCCTAACCATATACGTGCTCATACCTCAGTGTGTTCCATTCTCCTTTGCAAATCAGATACCAACTTGGCAAAGTCCTCGACTGATTCTCTTTCTCCGTGTTCAAATTCCTAGATATGAAAATAGTAGGCATCTCAAAAAAAAATCTAGAGTAAATGTATTATTGTTCTATATATTATTAAAAATAATAAAATATCCCGCAAGTCATTATAATAAGAAACTTTCTTGAAATAACGTACTCTCAAAATGAATCAGCAGACTGCTCTAGGAATAATGACATAAGATGACCCCAGAATGCAACAGCATCTTCTTGCTGAAGGCCTAAGACAAAATGTTAATCCAATAATTCCCCCTACCCCAGTACCCTTCTTCCACACTACTAGTGTTGTAGTCAAGACCACCTAAACCGAGACCAAGACATTGCCGAGACCGGAGGGTATCAAGACCAAGACACT
>JABFEA020000038.1:8844084-8856934 GCA_019775915.2 Cyphomyrus plagiostoma
CCCGGCCCTTTCGTTCCTTCGTTCCCTGGTGTTTCCTCGCCTTCTCCCTTCCTGGTTTGTCTGTCGGCGTTCCCTGTCCTGTGTCGTGTCTTGTCCTGGGTTTTGTCTGTCTGTTTTGTGTCTCTGTCTTGTTCCCCGGTCCGTGTTGATGGATTTTGGTTTTGTCTTGCAGGTTTCCTCATCTCATCCGTCGCCTCTCCTGGGGCGCGCTCGGTGGGCGCACCTTTGGGGGGGGTTATGTCACGCCCCGCTCCAGACGATCCTCGTGTGTGTCACGCCCACCTCGTTACCTCCCGTGATTACCCATTGTTTTCACCTGTGAGGTGTAGCTGCACACCAGTCTTGTGCTCGTCTGATGTATTAAGGTCTGCGTCTTTTCCGGCAGACGCGGCATTGACGTTGTTTGATGTTCGTGTGTGGGACAATAAACCCTGGTTTTCCTAATCGCCTGCCTGGATCTCCCTCTCTCGCCGTCCTGCGCACCACATGTATGATACCATGTTTATGGAGTTTGCCCATTCTATTCATGTTTGCATGGTTTTCTTCCCACTGCTTAAAGACACATGGTATAGATTAAATAGTGTCTCTAAACTACCCAGTGAATGTGTGCTTTGTAATGAATTGGCATTCAATTTAGGGAGCCCCCCCACCCCCAGTCTTGTGACCTGTGCCTGGAAGGAGAAACTCCAGGTTTACCGTATCTGAGGGAAGCAGCATGGAAATTGGACAAGCGGAAATAAATGTGGAATTACAACTGGAATAAAAGCATGCTACTGAAAAGCAATCACTTTCAATGGTTTGAGGAAGCTTTTTCAGGATGAAAAACCATCCTTATCCACTTGTTCAAAAACATCAAACTTATTTGACCAACTGACTCATTTTAATAGTAATAATAATAATACACCATGCTTTACCTACTCTTCATCTCTTAACTGCTTATCCAATTCAAAATTGTGATAAGCTTAGAGTCTATAGCAGTGTTTCCCAATCTGGTCCTTGGGGACCCCCAGAAGGTCCACGTTTTTGCTCCCAGCTCCGAGCCAGAGAGTCCACACTTCAGCTTCCTCCCTGCTCCCAGCAGTGAATAATGTGGACAGGAAGTTAATCCACCAAAATCTAAATAAACTCTATGATCTATCTGGAGGCACTAGTTCAACCATCTAGGTCACATCATTGGAGGGGGGCTCGAAACCTGATAAGCCAAGATTTGTGACACTACAGTTCTACCCATTCCATCTCTGGAAGAACCAATTATATGAATTCCATAAACACTCTATACATATACACATTGCAGTGTTGATACGAAGCCCATTAAAAGTGTAGAGAATAAAGTAGTAGAATATATTATATAGCAACCGATGCACTGAAGAAGAAAAAAAATAATATGAATATCTCAAACTTTTGAACCGGGAAACACAGCAGGGCCATTGTTTTGTTATTTGAAGGATAGAAACCCAACTCCCATTATATACGTAGATAGTTTACATACACTGAGGCACTTTTTTCTCTCATTTACTGAGACTCTGAGTTTCACTGACTCTTTGAGTGCACACACCACCATGCACCCCTATTAATAATACTGTACAAAGATCACATGACAGGTTTTGTATTATTGAATAAGTAAATTAGTTAAGTAATTGACAGCACATTTCATATCTATATATTACCAGAAACTAATAATTACAAAGACTGGGCAACAGATTAAAAAAAAAAGTCAATATACCGTTCAGATTTGTCCAGTTCCAGTCCATCTTTCATCCAAATTACTTGTACATTAGGTTCTGAGACTTCACATTCAAATACAGCTTTCTTCTTTTCAGTTATTTTAATATCTTTGATGAACTTTGTAAACTGAATAACACGAGCTGAAACAGAACATAGTATGTAACATTAAGAAAATAACTTACAAATTACTCTGGAGATATTATGAAGCATCTGAAGTACACTTACCATCAACATATAAATTAGCTGATGTTGATGCAGATCCAGCAACAAACTGATATTCTCCACCATCTCCAAAATGCACATTTCGGATGGTCAAGGAGTGAGTAAGTTGTTTAGAACGAATCTGACATCTTTCTGTAGAACGAATCTCTACATCATTCTTCAGCCATTTGTAAGAAATTCCCTCATAGTTCACATTCACTTCGAAAGTGATTGTGTCTTTCTCCTGAGCATTAAGGTCTTTCAGCATTGATGTGATCAAAATAGCTGACGAAACAGAAAAAGTTCATTGACCATTAATCAATATATAATGGGGGTATAATGTAAAGATGCATTGTGATGATGATGTGCCATTGATCTGAAGCGTCAGAATCAACATTTGGGTGTAAAATAAACATATGTATACTTCCAGGTTACGTGCTCCCACTTTTACATGCTGCAGGTAGACACACTGAGTAGCACTATGTAGCAATCCCCGCACACAAATTTCCAAAATGTCGGACAGGAAGGTTCGTTAAAATCCATAAAGAAAGTCTACTGGATGATCTTTCTGCTATGGTGCTTTTGGGTAGTTCTTTTTGCAAGCTACAGTGGCATTGGTCAAGACCCTACCTAGCTACCTTAGAGATACATAAGATGTTGAATAACATATTGTTTCAGTCAGTATTCATTAAGAATCAAGATATCAGCATTGGTCCAGTGTATTATTCTTGGCCAATATTGCTGGCTGATTTTTAAACTTCATCAATATTCAGAGTCAGCAGTACCCAAGCTAAAGAAATAAGTTCTAAAATAAAGGAGATGATTGCATTGAATCATCAGGCAGTTTCTATAGTGCTGGAAGGATTTAGTTGTCCCGTGTACCGTATACAAGAGTCTCAAAGTAGCAGCTTCCAACATCTCAAAGAAGTCTGCACACACATGAACATGCATTTACATGTATGTCACATAGTTTTGCTGGCTTTTAAATAGTCTGTAGGGTTTGCAAACTACCCCAAACATTTTGGAGTAGCTACTTTTAGGTTTATAAAAGAATAATATTGGTTTTCCATAAGATTTCTTATGTGAGCATTAGTATGAAAGTATGAGTCTCATGCCAGATGCGTGAGAGTTGGCAATCCTGCATGCCAGCAAGCTTGGCATGTTTCACTGACAATCTGTACCCTTAATAAACAAGTTTTGAATGTAGTAAAAGAGCAGAAGCATAAAACATCTTACGATTGACAGTCAAAGTGGCAGAAACCCTGTCATTTCCACAGATGAAGGTATATTCTGCAGAATCCTCTCTGCTGGTGTTCATTATTTTGAGCTGGTGGAGCTTCCCCTGCACTACAATCCTGAACTTCTCACTCATCTCAATCTCAACTCCATTTTTCAGCCAAGTAGATGGTACATTGAAGTGTGAGACTTCACATTCAATGGTGGCCACTTGACTTTCAGGTACCTCAACGTTCTTCATTGTTTTTGTAATTTGTAAAGCTAGAAATTAACAACAAAAACATTTAACTTTAATAAATATAAACAGTAGTATCTATACACTTCATACATAAACTTCATATGTGATACAGAGGAAAAAAAGCAAAGTATTCTGAAAGAGATCTTACATTCTACAAATAAAGATGCACTGCATTGTAATTGTCCAACGGTAGCAGTGTATTGTCCAGCGTTGTGTGTGTCCACATTTTGAATGATCAGCTTGTGAGCCTTCCTCTCAGAGAGAATCTTACAGTTTTCACTTGGCTTAAGCTCAGCATTGTTGAACATCCATTTCACTGGGATGTTGTCATGGGACAGACATAGCTCAAAAGAAGCTGTAGCATTGCGAACAGATGTCGTATCCTTTGGTTTCTTCATAATCTTTATTGCTGTAAACATAGAATAAAAATATTTCGATAAAAAATATGCAAGATAAGATACAAATACACATATTGCATACAATGGTTCAAAGGATCCTCACAATGCACTGTATATGTATTCGACTTACTTTCGACATTTAGTCTGGCATTTGCAGACAGCTTTCCAAGCTTGAATGCATAAACCGACTCATCTTGTGCTGTGCAGTTCTTGATCTTGAGTGTGTGCACCATGCCATCTACTTGGATCTCGTATTTGTCACTGGGGGTAATCTCCACACCATTCTTGATCCACTGAGCACCCTTCACATGCTCTAGTGTAAGTTCAAGACTGAAAACTGCATCCTGGGTCTCAGTGACAGTCTGGTTTTTTAATGTCTTCTTAATTTTCACAGCTTTTGAATACAATGTTAAAATACAGTCAGGGTACTTACATAATCTTTCATTTAATGATAATGAAGCAGAAAAGAATGCATTAAGATAGTATTTAATAAAATTGATCTAAAAATAAATTATGGTACCTTCAACTTTCAAGTTTGCTGTTGTCTTGGAGTTTGCCACCTGGTAAGTGTATTCCCCGATGTCCTGAGGCCTACTGATAACGATGATAATCTTCCTAATAGCCCCAAAATCTTTGCTTTTGATGTTGTTGCTGAACTGTAAAATTTTGCCATCCTTTAACCATTTTCCCTCAATGCTGGGGTTCGCTACCTCACACTCCATCTCCGCAGTCTGTGACTCTGCTACAGTGACATCTTGGAGAGGTCGTTTAATTGCACCACCTGAAAAGATTTTTTATTATTATTATTTGATTTGAATTAAGTATGGATATCAGGCAATGTTTGATAACAAGGATTTAAAGTCAGGGGACAATAACATTCATTCATTTCAGCTGTGTCCTATACCTAATCATTAATAAGCCATTGATGAACTTTCCATGCTCCATTACCTCTTCTCTTTTCTTGTGATTCTCCTTATGTTGATGACATAATGGGCGCCTTTTGTTTCCATTCCACACCACCATTTTTGCTAAATCTTCCCTCCCATTCTCAAGTACTGTTCCCATTTCTACCACCTATCCCTATGTTCTCTTCCCTAAACAGCCCGGAACAAGTCTTGCGAATATTGATGCACAAAGATACTAAGAATATTTAAGAATGCGCAAATATAAATTATTAGGGCAATATTTAAAATGTTATTGAAATATTATTAGCGAAAGGGACCTAAAATCTTACTAAAATGTCTAAGATTTACTGCTCAAAGTGCCTAGAGTCATTCATCAGTGCTTGCAGGTATATTTATGACTAAATGATGGTTACAAAAAACAAAAGATAAACATACCTGACACTGTAAGCTTTGCGCTAGAAGTCATTTCACCAGCTGCAAATGTGTACTGGCCCTCCTCATCCTTCATGGTGTTTATGACAGTCAGAAGGTAACACTTGCCCTTGGCCTCCATCTTGTATTTGGCATCATGTCTCAGAGGCTGATTTTTGAAGCTCCATACTGGATCAATACCAGGGTGAGATAATTCTACCTCAAATGTGACGTTCTGGGTTTCAGGGCATATTTGGTCTTCCATATCCTTTATAATGCGAATCCCTTAAAAATGGCAAAATCACAAGTGCAAAATCACATTCACCAGAGATGTCACTAACAGATTTTATGCTGAATACTACATGACTCATAAAAATGCTTACGTTCAATTGTCATATTGCAACTGGACTCAGCATTTCCAACAACAAGCTTATAGCATCCTTCATCAGAGGCAAAGGTTCTGTCGAAGACCAAACGTTGCTTGTACCCCTTGGCTACAAACTGAACCCTCTCACTAGGAATCATCAGTTTGTCATTGTGATACCACTTCACTGAAGTGATATCAGCAGATGATATTTTAGCTTCAAGCACAGCTTTAGTGGACTCAACCGAGGTTACATCTTTCAGAGGGGTCAAAATACTAATGGCTAAAGGGAAAAAAAATAATTGTTTACATGTTAAGTTACATTAAAAAATTAAATACTTAAAATCAAAGAGGTAAAACAACTGAATGTATTTCTGAAACACACCCACGCACTCACACTTACTCTGAACTGTCAGCTTTCCAGAAGTTGTTAAGTAATGAGCTGGAACGAAAAAGGAGTACATCCCAGCATCTCTCCCCTGGGCATCTTCAATAAGAAGCCTGTGGGTGAGTTTGTCAGTCACCATATGTATGTGGTCAGTGGCCAAGATGGCTTGACCATTCCGCATCCATTTGCCTTCAACATTTTCCTGAGAGAACTTAACCTCCATTTGGGCTATGTCACCTTCACAAATGGTCAGGTCTACAAGACCTTGCACCAGAGTCACTGGGCGTACTACATGGGGAAAAAAAGAAGAAATTTATACTGAATGCTAGTGTTGGGTGGTATACTGGTTCATACCAAAAACCATTTTTTATTATTGTATTTATTATTGTTATTGTTTATTACTCTTATACCGCAATACTGGTTTAAATAGCCTACACAATGTTCAGAACGTGGAAACTGTTTAAGGGGGAACCTTTTTCACTGCTGCATCGCAAAAAATGTATTATTTATTGATTTATTATTTATTAATCTATTTAAACACCTATCAAAAATGTTAACTTAGCCGGCTCACACCATAACATTAGTTGTTTATCTATAAGCGGTTAGCCAACGAACACTTTAGCCGTATGTTATCGTTAAAGTAGCAGATAGGCGCAATGGCTAATAATAAAATAATGTAGTTAATGTGGGAACAATGCAGAAATGCAAAGCAAAAATGTGTCCTGTAAAATGTGGTAAACGCCCAGTCATATTTTAAAGAAAATACCGTCGTAAATGCCCAACGTTGTTTGACAATCTGAATAGAATAACGCATTAAGTACATTTTCCAAAGTCACTGATTGCACAAGCACTCCTACGTATATCATATTTTAGATGCATAACATATGTAGCTGTATAAACACTAACGTTTCATCTTCAAGGCAGCAGTTGTCTTTAGGTCACCAACAAGAAAGCTGTATTTCCCTTGGTCCTCTTTTCTGACATCTTTGACAAAAAGAGAGTGACGGCCACGGCGGGAGGAGACTATAAATTTGCTGCCTGGAGAGATCTCTTTGCCCTCAAAGTACCAAATACCCTCAGCATCCTCACGAGACACTTCACACTCAAACTCTCCAGAGTAGGTCTCAGGAACTTCAATATTCTCCAATTCTGCAAGTATAACCAATGGGGCACCTGAGCAGAAAAGGAAGATCATTTACAGTATAATTGTTAATTTATTCATGGTAAGGACCATTTCATTTCATGTGTATCTTAAGAGAATAATGATGACTTACCCTCCACAGTAAGTCTGGCAGTAGTTCTGATATGGTCATCATCCACGAGACAACAACTGTAGTCTGCAATGTCCTTCATTCCAATTATCAGTACAGAGAGGAAGTGTACCTTTCTGTCTGAGTGCATTCTGTACTTGTCTCCAGAAAAAATCTCGACATTGTTCTTCAACCATTTAACTTTCACAAAAGGCTCATTGGTTTCACACTCAAATGTCACCATGGTGTCCTTCTCCTTGGCATTGGCATCTTCAAGTTCTTGAGTAAAGGAAACTATTTGCTTGACTAAAACAAATGAAATATTACAGAAAACATAGCATATGTATTAAATTGTACAAACAAAAT
Source organism: Cyphomyrus plagiostoma (assembly GCA_019775915.2). NCBI lineage: Eukaryota > Metazoa > Chordata > Actinopteri > Osteoglossiformes > Mormyridae > Cyphomyrus > Cyphomyrus plagiostoma. The sequence goes on from JABFEA020000038.1 coordinate 8,851,567, forward strand.
AACTTAAGAATCTATTAGTATTATTACAAATAATTAATAAATCACCTTGAACCAACAGAAATGCGTGACTTGAAGCTTCTCCAGCAACATTGACTGCTTTGACCATAATGCTAGCAGAATCTTCAATTGAGATGTCTCTGATTACTAATTCACATAAATTATCTTCAGGCCAGTACCAGTAAATACGGTCTGATTTGTGCAGAAGAGCTCCATTTTTGAACCACTGACATTCTGGGTCAGGTTTGCCTACCACTCTGACACGGAAACGAACTTCATCAGTTGGGAAAACAGACTGGCTCTGGATTCGTTCCAAAATCTTTGGAGCTTCCATGCTGGGTGAAAGTTCTATTTTTTCTGGTTTAATTGTTGGAATAGTCACTTTGCCTCTTTCTGCTTCCATTTTTTTCTCCTCATCAGAGATTTCTTTGATCCAGTGTAGAAGTTCCTCTTTCTTCTTCCTCAGCATGTCCTCATAGGACTCATCTTTCTTTCGAGACTTGAGCTCTACAGCAGTTATTGCTTCGTAGTAACCCTCTTCTGTCCGGCGTTTAAATTTACTTCTCAGTTCCTCTGACTCTTCTGAAGATATCTCATGAACAACTCTTTCAGCTTTTTTTAGTTTAATTATCTCTTTTGGCTGGGTTGTGTCAGCAGGTTTGTCCACCTTTTGAACTTCAAAAGACACTCTTCCACGATCTGGTGAAGGACCAGATTCTGGGGTCTTCAGATCAGGAGCACGTCTCAGGATGGACCTAATGTCCTCTCTCTGCTGTATTTCAAATTTCACACAATGCTCAGTCACACTTTCCGGGTTTTCTGCTATAACTTTTACCTCTCCAGAATCATAAGATTTACAATCAGTAATTTCAAGGTAATAAATACCATCATAACGAAGCCTGAACCTCTTACTCTTTCGGATGAGCTGTCCATTTAGGTACCAGTTGACCTTAGGTGTGGGGTAACCAGTCACTCGGCAGCGGAATCTGGCTATGTCACCTTCTAGGACCCGTACAGGCTCAGGAAGCAGTACAATCTCAGGCTTAGTTTTCTCATATACTTCTTCTGTTGTTACTCCTGCAAGGGCACCTTCATGTGCCATGCGCTCCATCTCCTCAATTCTTTGTATTCCCTTCCTACCCTCTGGCAACTGAGTTTCTTCCACAAGGCCTTTCTCATCCTTCACAATTAGAGTAGCAGAAGTCTGGTCAACTCCAAACCTGTTTGTTGCCCTACAGGTGACAACGCCACTATCTCGTGCGTAAGCAACTTCATAATCAAGACTGCAATAGCCAAATTCATTGATCATACGCAGCCTATTTGCAGCCTCCAAGGGTTTGCCATCATGCAACCATTCAACCACCATTGTGGGGTCACCAATAGGTGTCAGTCTACATTCAAAATGTACTGGACCAAAACGCTTTAGCCTGACAGACGTGACTTTCTTCTTGAAATGTGGTTTCTGCTGTTTCTCCTTATCATACAGGTCACCTTCTTCCCACTGTTCTTGACCATAGCGAAGATGCAGGGGCTCCAACTCTGGAGCTGCAATCTCCTTTGCCTTATATGTTCCTTTTGGGATGATGAGCTTTCTCTCTGGCTCTGGTTCAGGAAATTCTAACTCTATATTGACTCTGCAGCGAGTTGTGTCTCTACCCGCTTTGTTGATAGCTGTAGCTGTGTACCAGGCACTGTCAGTACCAGTTGCTGACGAAATCTTCAAGTGAGCTTCTCTCTTAGTGCCCTCAATCCTGTAATTAACATTTAAATTATGTAACACAAAATATTAGTGACTATTAGCTTTATCCACACTAAATATAGATTAAATCCATCTTCTAACTAATCATTTTGGTCAATTAACCTATCCCATACAGAATATGGAACATAGCTGAGTATACCTGGCATACAAAACCATGAAGGGGCATAGTCACATACTATTAGAAAACCAGTTACTCTAAGTAAGTGTTTCCAAATCCAGTCCTTGGGGACCCATAGACGGTCCATGTTTTTGCTCCCTTCCAGCTCCTGGGGAGGAAGCAAAAATGTGGGCTGTCTGGCAGGGAGCTAGGAGGGAGAAAAAACATGGACCAGCTGTGGGTCCCCAAGCACCGGATTGGGAAACATGTGTTTTGGACTACGGAAAGAAAGCAAAGAGGAAACCTACACAACATGGAAAGAGATAAAAAAAAAACAGCAGAAGCAAGATTCAAACACCATACCATAAAAGTGCATGAAAAAGTATGGAAAATATTGTCCAAAAATCATTGGTACTTACCTGATATGAGGATGCTTTTGTGGGGAAATAATGTCACTGTTTTTCAACCAGACAATGTCAGGAAGAGGATTTCCAATAGCTCTGACAGCTAACTCAACCAAAGTCCCTTCCTTAACACTAATGTTTTTTAACTTCTCAATAAATTTAGGTTTCACCAGGTCTTCCTTTGCTGTGAAAGTCAATGCAACATAACACAAAGAGAGAGGGAGAAAGAGAAATGACAACTGAATTTATCATTTAAAAATATGCACCCAGGACCCTATATAATTAAAATTAAAAAAAAAAAATAAAAATGAAAAAATGAAAAATGAATGGAAGACATATCATACCATCAACAGTCAGAGTCATGGACACAGATGTTTTTCCAGCTCTGTTCTGAGCTACAACAGTCCACTCCCCAGAATCATGAGGCATAGCTGGGACAATAATTAACGACTGAGTTCCATCTTCCTTTACTGCTATCTTATGGTTGTAGTCATTGACTATTTGTTGCCCTAAAACAATAAACAGATATATATTAGCTAGCACAGTTTCTCAATGAAGCCTCAGGTCTCCCTGTTGATTATATAAATATATGCTTGACAATTGTGTTAAACAATCGCTTACCATTATGGAACCAGAAAGTTTCAGGCATGGGTCTGCCAACAACTTTCACATCAAATCTGGCTGTCTCTCCTTCAGAACACTTCAAAGAGAAGGGCTTCACAAGAAACACAGGTCTGTACAGTCTTTCCAACAGACTCTCATCTGTCTCATCTAGTCTTCGTGTGGGAGAGCGGCCAGAAAAACGTCCAGGAGACCGACTCAAAGAGCGAGGGGAAGTCGAACTAAGAGAACACAAAATCAGAGTGATCAATAAATCATTGGCAAAGAGTCAAAGTAAATAAATTGAAATATCCAACTACTTAACAGCAAAATAAATATTAAGTTAGGCAATAACAGGAAGACTACTGTGAAATACATATAAATCAATTGGTGTGAAAGGTGTGAAGAACCACGCCAAAGTAAACCCAACTGTTTTTAAATAAAATAACAGTAAAACAGAGATAGAACTGACCTGATTCTGCTGATTGAATCTGACTGAGGATAATATGGCTGAGCTCCCGCTGTGGTTGCAGGCTCCACGTACAACTTCCCTGAGCTGACAGCATTTCCCTTCATGTTACTCGCAAGGGCAGTATAGACACCTTCATCTTCTGGCAATAGAACAGGAATCCGGAGACTAGCTCTCCCATCCTGCAGAACCTCCATCTGATTTCGGCCACCATGCTTGATGCGCATGCCATCTTTGTACCAGGCAATCTTAAAGATGGAAAAAGAAGTGATCTAGCTTACATCAGTGAATGCAACTTCACAGCAAATAAGGAATTAAACTTTTCTTTTAATTCATTCTTCATTTGGCATTTTAGGAAGGTTAAATCACAATAGAACCAAACTCAGTTTGTCCATTTTTAAATTACCTTAGGAAGTGGATTTCCTCCTACTCTGCAGTGGAAAGTAGCCCCCATTCCCTCCAAAACCCTGTAGCTCTTCACTGGGGTGTAGAAGGTTGGTGCTACAGCTTCATGTTCAGATATATTCATAATAATCTCTTCCCCATCTTCATTCAATAATTCCTGGTAACTAATTCTAACAATGTAGAACTCGATCTCAAGAATAATTCTTTCTTCATAAGCAGAGATTTGGAGTTCCTGTAACGACATGTGCAGTGGTTTTAGAACAGTATATTTGTTTTTTAATGTATTCTTATAAAATGAATTTGAGAAAGCACTTCTTTACACAGCGTGTAGTTAGAGTATGGAATAGTCTCCCTGTTAGTCTAGTGCAAGCTGAAACCCTGGGTCCTTTTAAATGAGAGCTAGATAAGATTTTAACAACTTAATTTCTCTTCAACACAAGCTCAATGGGCCGAATGGCATCCTCTTGTTTGTAGATTTCTTATGTTCTTAATATTCTTATTAATATCCATTAATTGTAACTTTTTATTTCAGCACCTGCTCTGTCATAAAAGTCTTCATTGTTTGCATCTGTTGGGTCATTTTCTTCTGCATAAGAATCTCTTCTTTTTCATATTCACTAATAATCGCTGGAGGGACATCTGCTACTTTGAGTTCTTGCACCATTGTGGTCATTTCAGTTTTGACTGTAATTTCCTGCATCTTCATGTAGGTTTCATATTCCGCTAGAAAATAGATCATGCAAAGTGTTTATGTGGACAACAAAAATTAAGAAACACATATTTTGCAGAACTATGAACTGCTGCCCGATACAAATGGCTTAGAATAACTGATACTTTAATACTTTTATAATCTATTTTGCAGTATATCTTAGTAATACTAACCTTCTTCAAGCAATGTAGTAGATGCAGAAACCTCTCCTAACTGATTCCTAGCAAAGATAGTGTATTCTCCTGCATCGTCAGCGAATGCCATGGACATCTCAAGCTTGCACTCTCCACTTTCCTTATTGTAGACCACTTTGTATCTGAAGGAAGATTTGAAATATTGTTAGGTATAAATCAATTATACACATTTAATATTGCTAAAGTGTTGCTGATACGGATATTACCTGTAGCCAGTAGTCAGAGGAACTCCAGCCTTCTTCCAGTAAATATGAGGCTTGGGACTACCACCAATCTGACACTCGAAAACCACACTACCACCTTCCAATAGCTTCTGTACAATTGGTTTCTTTACAAAGAATGGTGCCACAGCCTCTGCACTGGAGGTCAGCTCTAAAATTTCTTCTATTGCTTCAACTGGCCAGCTAAGAGCAAATAATTATAATTAACAATGCATTATTTTTACTGGTGACACTACTCCGCAACCATGCTGCATCTCAGAAATAGTCTTATTAAATATGTCACTCACGGTTTCTCCTTTCCATTTACAGAAACATGAGCAGCAGGGAACGTATCCTTGCTATCAATTTCTTCTGATACTGAGAAAGAAAACCACACACGATATGAATAACCATAAACCTAGGTTACAACATCAACAAAAAAAATTACTTGTCTCCATTTTACCTTTCACAAGTAGGTAGCAGGAGGTGCTGACGGTTCCAGCCTGATTAGTAGCTGTGCAAGTGAAACGACCA
>JABFEA020000038.1:8887837-8899250 GCA_019775915.2 Cyphomyrus plagiostoma
GGGTGACCCTACCAGGGGCATAAAGCCCCGGGCAACTTAGCTCCTGGGATCACTGGAACACGCAAACCTCTCCACCACGATAAGGTGTCGGCTCCAGGAGAAGTCAAATAATTCTAAAATTAAATTATGCGAGATCTATGAAGGAATCCAACAACTGTTGATAATGGCAGCATGTTATAAACAACATACCTGACTATCAGTCTTTTTAATTCAGTCTGTCACAAGACTTTTGGGGAGTAGAAAAATCAAGCTTAGACTACTTGGATGGCGTGGCTCCATTTCCTTCGTTAGCGGAGCTCACGTTAGCTGGACCTAAGTTTGTGCTGCGATCAACACCGGCGTTTTGGCCACTAATTTTGTGGAAGCGTGGGACGATGACAAGTGCTTCATGAGATAAGAATTGCTTACAACTGAGGTGAAGAAACACTTTGTTCCCAGGCATAATATACATTTACCATATACATTCTTACCTTTTATGTCATTGAAGGAAAAGTAATGCCTGTACTACCAGTTTAAAAATGCTACTCGCAAATTCTCTGGGCTCACCATTGCTGCACGTGTCTCAGTCTTAGTCTCAAAGGGGGACTGCGTGTGTGTTTGTGTGTGAACACCCAAATACAAATGGCTTACCATGAAATTTTACTCTTCCTTAGCCAATCATCACTTATACAGTTGAAATGCAGAAAAATAAAATATCTATTATACTTTGTTAGCGTGTATGGCATCAGAACAACTTCTATAAACTTCCAAAAACACAACAGATCACTGCTGTGATCTCTGATGCATACATCCACTTATGTTTTAACAGAATTTGTCAATATAGTTTCAGATTGTTTCATTGGCCTTCTGGGACGATGGCCATGGAGCACACCCAGATGATGAGCCCTCACAACTGTGTTACTTGAAACATGAACTCCAGAGGAGGCCAGGTCAGCAACACCCATCTTGTCCAGGGCTCCTTGCTCACATCTCTGACTATTTTCCTCTCCAGAGTTCTTTAAATCTTGCACTTACAACTACGCCCAGGTTTGTTTCTCACAGAATTTGTCTCCTTGTACTTGGAAATGATGCAACGTACAGCAGTTCTAGACACTGTGAAATGCTTGGAAATGGCAGTGTAGCCTTCCCCCTTATCATGAGCCTCCACTATCTTCTTTCTGAGCTCCAGACTGATTTCCTTTGTCTTTGGCATGGTGAGTAAAAATAGTCCCTCTCATGTGTTCAAGTGTCCTCTTCCTTGGAGTCCTTTTATGCTGATTGAATGTTGTCAGGAAGCCAGTTGGCTGCACAGGTGTGGTTTGAAAGCTGATTGGTTGATTAAGTGAGTTTTGAAAGCAAACATTCACATGGGGGCTAATATTTTTGACCACAACATTTTTTTACTATATTTGATATAAAGCAAGCCTAAAAATGTATTTTTTATTCCAAAATGTACCAAAAGCTACTAAATAGGTGAATGTTTGATTATATCAAGTTTGATCAATGCTGCAAACACTGGGAAGAAAATTAGGGAAATGTTCCATAATTCCTGGGGGGCTAATAATTTTGCCTTTAACTGTAATTCCTTCAAAGAAGTCATGTAAGACATCTGGTGGAAATCGTTTTATGGGGTAAACGTAGGACAGATGCTTATGAAGGACACATTGTCCTTTCACACCTTTCACATTCAGGAGTGTCTCATCCCCTGCAAGGAATTATGCTCTTCAGTAGTTCGCAACTGAAAATCTGTTGAATCGGTAATAGATATATCTTTTCAACTGATGAGACAAAATCTGCAAAAGTTTTCAGCACTAAAGCTTCCCTGGAAGCTGGCTAGTCCGTGGGCTCCAAGATTGTCAGCACATACACAGAAAACTGTTCCTTTAACAAACTGATCTAGAGCCTCAATATATTTCCCTTCCTGTTCCAAAAATTTTATATTATTTTATAATTTTCCTTGAAATACAAATTCCTTTTGTAATCAGTTGATAAGTGCCCTTTTTCTGATGTGATAATAAGGAAAGGATTTTTTTTAATTATTGCATCTCCAATTTCTCGAACAGCACTGTCATCAATCTGTATGTTATTTTGAGTATCTCTCTGATTTTCTGAAGTGCAAGAGATTTAGAAATATGCAAGATATCATTCCATTTTTAAATTATTTTCTGTGTTGCACTCTTTGAAATGTGTAGCACCATTTGCATACCCAAAAGAAGAGGTACAAGTTTGTGCTCAAGAACATCCCAATCCACATCCTCTTGAGCAGTCTCTTCTATTTGACTGAAGAGAGAAACATCTTCTGTTTGAAAGAAAGGCTCCTCTACAGCATCAGCACAACTTTCGGTGTCAACCAAGTCAACTAAATTGGACTCCACAGATACTGATGTTCTAAAATCACTTACAAAATGAGATTTATGGGTCCTACTTCTATGACAGCTGAAACTTGAAAGTTTGTTTGTCTTAAAGCCACACTTTGAAAAGGGACAGCGCACAGTCTGCTATATGGAGGCCCCACCTTGCAATTTACAGGACTTAAATGATCTGTTGTCATAGAGATACCCCATGCACTCTAGTACGGGAGTGCAGTGCCCATGTGTGTCGTCCATTCTATTTTAATTTGCATCATTGCTAGCAGGGTGGACGTTACATTTGGTATAGCATGAATAATTGTATAACTTGTATAATTGTATAACTTGTATAATTGTTTAACTTTGTATTATTTCTCAAATAATGTCCTATATGAGCAAAGAATGTTCGTTCATCACAAACATCTCTGAAATCATATCATTCACATGAAAATGTCGAATTCCTCTGGTTTTCTGTTTTCTCTTTTAGTGCGATAACGGGACAGATGTGATCTCAGTGAACCTGTAGTTTTGGAGCTGCAAACACAATCTGGAAAAGGGCAAGGCCAGCCCAAACCTCCGTGTTTAATACGGATGTGCTTCAGAGAACCTCTTGATTGGAACTGCAGAACATACAGAATTTACACTGCATGTTATTTCTAAAAGAAAAAAGACATAACTACATTATGATTTTTGAAATCATGCATAGTCATAATATATGGTTAGGAATAGTCATGTTGATCAACGTGGGGCCACAAGTGAACTGGGGGGAGGGGGGGGGCGCTGTTCCAGATGTGCACATGCATGTGTCCAATACACTTTCATGGTGCTCATCTGTTTATTTGCTTTTTTCCTTTATTGTTCTGTTGTCACAATATATGATAGCTGCTATACAAAGCTAAACTAACTAACTAAATATTTTCAGGATTATAATTTTCCTGCGACCCCACAAAAATCAGAGGAAAAGAGTGAGACAAAAGGGTCAAAAACCTGTCACAATACTCATTTTACAAGAACTTATAGTCCTGAAAATATTTATATATTGTGCTGTTCGTATCACTGAGTTGGATTTAGTGCGGTTACAGAACTGAAGATGGAACTTGTTCACAGTGCAATTTACAAGGTGCATTCAGCAGCCATATTTGCAAACGTGGCCTGGTGGATGGAGACCGCTGCTGGAGGTGTGTGGCTAGAAATTCTACTAGGACGTTTATTGCAAATAAGGTGTTTAATGTGAATAAGAAATTGCTATCCATGTAAATGTAGCAGTACTGACTCATGTTTTTCTCAACCCATTTCTGTACCCGATGGCTGACCTGAGCAGTTCAACCTCTCGTTTCAACAATTACATTTCACTACCACAGTTACAACCGTTCCAAAGCATTTACAACACAAATACTTTTTTGTGTTTTGCGCTGCACCGTAAAACAAGTTCTCGCATGACATCCTCATATTACAACGAATGAAGCTCACTTAGTTTTAAGCCTGAACATGCAAATACTTGGAGCGTTTATTACACTTGAATATTAACGTAACTGGTAAGCTCTCCATATTCGGCATAGTTATGGGTTCTACTAGATTTGAGGACATTACATCAAACGTACCTCTTTTAAATTATTTCTTTACACTCCCCATCAGCACAGAAAGTAGCTCTTTGCATGTAGAAATGCACAGAAAACTAGCTACGTGACTACACAGGAGGATGAGCAAGTGACATGCTGGAAAAAAACAGTGAGAATATGACCAGAAACCACAGTGCTCATCCAACGCGTAATCTCTCGTTTGCATCAAGGAGTAGTGGTGGATAATCATATAAGGCTTGAAAATTGTCAGAGTCAACGCCGTAAAAATGTTACGTATCATTAACAAAAGGGGACTGGACAAATAAATCGGAGCAGCGTTTTCACTCTACTCAAAACTAAATTCTGTCTAAATCCAGTGTTTTACATTACAGTAAAGTTGGTTCTCCTTGAAACTTAAAATTTGCACGAAATCATCTAGAATTTTTTGTACGACAACACAAAACATTATATAAAAATATCAAAACGTTGCTTACTTCTGCAGTTCCATCTGCAGACACGTAGTCCACTATATGGTGCCAAAAACTTCAAATGCCGAAGTGTACAAGCTTGTGCACAAAATTCATTACGTTTGTAACTGAACAACTTCTTTACTCACCCAACTTTTGCAGAAATTCAGCTAATTTCAAGTGGACAGAAAAAAGCTTTTTCTAAACGAGCCGTGTTTCTAGACTATGCATGTTTCAAAATGAGTATTCTGAAAGAACCATGTCTTAAGTCACGTTCTAAGTGAGCTATGGGAATTACAGGGCAAGAGACACACAGCATCCATCAATCTCATTAACTAGTGTCTGCTTTCCCTCTCTCCTCTTGCTCGCGATCAGCTCCCTCCATATAGAACTTAACGCTAACTAATGCTCCCTGACCATGCGAACAGAGCATCAATGCTATGCTTTAGTTCCCACCAATTTGCACGTATTTACCAGTCACAATAGAAAACTAAAGGTAATTTTGAGGAAATGATAATGGTACTTCACCTTGGTGTTAGCTAATCTCACTGACAATAACAATGTGCAAGGAACGCTTACTACAGGTGCCCAAAACATCATATAGTCATCAGTGTTTGACACAACTTCGCGTGTGTGCAGAAACAACAAAACAATCAGAAAGAGCTAAAACTTAGGTTGCTCTGAAATCCCACTCACAAGTGTAAAATTCCACATGGCTGATCCAACGATCCACGATGTGCACACTGAGAATAACTGGAGTAAATTAAAATAGTTAATTGAACACGCCAAGTTACTGCAAATTTCCCATGAGAATGGTGGAGTTAACTTGTTTTACCTCGTGGAACTCAAAACATTTGTTGTTTTGTTCACATGACATGGCAAATATAGTTCAGTAAATAGTAGGCGAGCTGGATTTTTTATGGTGCAGAACCCCCACCAAGGCGCACACACCGGGCATGTCTCAGGGGAGCAAAAGACGAGACCAGAGGACCCCTGGGAAGACAAAAACAAAGACATCAATAGGGCACAGGGAACAAGACTGACACAAAACAGGCACAAGGACAACAACCCAGACAATTGACAAACCACGGGGAACACAGGCAAACAGGGGTACCAAAAAAGGAGATACCAGAGGAACACCAACTGGAGGAACAAAGGGACCAGGAGTAAACACTGGGGGCACAAAACCAGGGGGCAAAGGAGCAAAGGGTGGGAGAAAACAGGGAGCCAGAGGGAACCCCTGCTGGCAAGGAGTGGAAGCCGCAGGGGCAGCAGGCAACTGTGAGGCCTGAGCAGGAGGCACCCTCAGCAAGCAATAGGGAGGAACCAGAGGGAATGTCAGAGAGGGCGAGGAGGAAGGCGGAGGGACCAACGCAGGGGGTGAGGAGGAAGGTGAAGGGGACATCGGCGGAGGGGTGGAGGGAGCGGAAGCCGCAGTAAGCGAAGGCGTAGCCACAACCAGCCAAGGCACATGCGAACAGCAAATTGGAGCTGGAGGATCCGCAGGGAGCCAACTAGGTGTCAGAGGTTGGACTACAGCCGGCCAATGAGGCACCGCAGGCAGAACTGAAGGCGATCCTCGAGCTGAAGCCAGGGGTCCGCCAAGTCAGAGCCAGGGGAACCAAAAGCAAGCCAGAGGGTCAGGAATCACAGGGGTGGCAGAGTAGGAGCCACGGGGGGTGGAGCAGAAGCCGGAGGGTCAGAAACCATGAAGGGGAGCGATGGAGCAGGAACCACTGGCACAGGGATCTCAGGGGGCAACAGAGCAGGAACCGTGGGGCGCCGGCTGAGCAGGAACCACCAGCACAGGAACTTCAGGGGAATTGCACCCCGACAGTGGGTGCCTCGGCTGCGAGGTGCGTGTTTTCGGACAGGGATACCTCTTTGAGCGTATCCCTCGTCCTGACAGAGATGGCTTGCAGCACAGGATCGCCCCTTACCTCGGGCTGCTCTAGTCAGTAATTCATCTTGTCGAATAGACTGAGGTATTCTGCCTCAGTCAAGCAAGGTGTCTTTACTTGCAGTTCTGTCATTATGTCACAACGTGCAGGGCACAGACCAAGGAAGCAGGAGCAGATTAGGTAAAAAGCAGGACTTAGGTAAAAAGGGTCTTTAATGGGTACACGGAGAGGCATGTGAAACGTCAGCGTCAAAACAATATAATGACAGAACTAGGGAAACATACTCTGACGTGAACTTAAATTCACAAATCTAATGAAGACAACTCAAAACAGCTGATGACACAGGGATTACACATGATGTTAATGAGGGGCCATGGCACATAGGAAGATCAGAAGAGCGGGGTGTGACAATTCTGAAGAGCTCATTGAATTAGTCCATTTTAAAGTTAAGTAAGTCAAGGTCTTAGTGTGCTGAGGCGCAAAGTGCATAAAACGTTCTGTTGGCTAAATAACTGCAGAGCTCCAAGCTTCTTCTGGCATTAACCCCAGCACAAATTGTGCACGGGGAGCCTCATTGAATGGGCATACATGGCTGAACAGCTGTATTGCAGCCTTACACCACCAAGCGCAGTGCCAAGCTTTGGATGCAGTGGTGTAAAGTACGTCGCCACTGGACTGGAACACTAGAAACATGTTCTGTGGAGTGAAAAATTACACTTCTCTGTCTGGCAGTCTGATGGATGAGTCTGAGTTTGGTGGATTTCAGGAGAAGGTTACCTGCCTGACTGCATTGTGCCAACTGTAAAGTTTGGTGGAGGAGGGATAATGGTTTGGGGTTGTTTTTCAGGGGTTGAGTTAGAACCCTTAGTTCCAGTGAAGGCAATTCTTAATGCTTCAACATACCATGACATTTTGTACAGTTACGTGCTTACAACTTTGTGGGAACAGTTTAAGGAAGGCAGCTTTGAAGAACCGAAAGAGCCAGATAACTGTATTCACAATGAAACTATCTGGGGTAAGTTCTTTGATCTTGAATGTTTTAACCCATATATGAAGAATCCCCTCCCTGGTCTGATGAATCACGCTTTGTTACACCATGTGGATTGCCATGACCATGTGTGTTATTTACTTGGGGAAAAGATGACATCAGTATGCATTATGGGTGGAGGGCAAGCCAGCAGGAGCAGGGCAATCCTCTGGGCAATGTTCTTCCCAAGGGAAACCTTGGGCACTGGCATTCACTTGAATGATACTTTGAAACATACCATCTAAATAAACATTTTTGCACACCCCTTCTTGGCAATGGCATTCCCCGATGGCAGTGGTTTTTTTCAGCATAGTTAAAGTACAGTGGAAAAAAAAAAAAAAAACTCGTTTGATGAACACGAAAAGGGTTCAAGGTGTTCATTTGGACTCCAAATTCCCCAGATCTCAATGCGATCAAACATTTGTGGGATGGGCTAGACAAACAAGTCTGCTATATGGAGGCCCCACCTTGCAATTTACAGGACTTAAATGATCTGTTGTCATAGAGATACCCCATGCACTCTAGTTACGGGATTGCAGTGCCCATGTGTGTCATCCATTCTATTTTAATTTGCATCATTGCTAGCAGGGTGGAGGTTACATTTGGTATAGCATGAATAATTCTATAACTTGTATAATTGTTTAACTTTGTTCAAAATGCAGCCTGTAATACATTCATTTGTTGTTTGGTTAAGTGCAGTACAAGGTTTACCTCCATGGTGTGTCTTGTATTGGATGGCCAAACAGAAAGGGGGAAGTTTTCAATTTGCTATATGGAGGAGGAAGCAGGGGATGTACTTGGAAGCTGCCATGGAATGGGGTTGTGGTTTGTTGGACAAAAAGCCATACTGGAAGGGCTGGGAGATTATTGCTGCTTTCATTTTAGTGGGATACTGAAAGGAATATGTTGTCAATAGGTATGGTATCATGTCTTCATTGAAATATTAAGACATGATATCATACCTATCTTGGTGCGATTGTCCTTGGAGGAGGGGCTATAATTATATAACTGGGAGTTGCCAACTGCACTGCTGGATTGTTTTACTATTCTGTTGAAGGAAAATTTAAAAGGAACACCAGGTGAATATTCTGTGTGGGAATTCTATTGTGCTGCTGGGCAGAACCATTACATCGGCTGCTAATGTCTTGTTGACACATACAACAAGATACCTTCAGAAGTCTTGTGGGGTCCAAGCCTCCACAGATCAGAGCTGTTTTGGCAGCACAAGGGGGACCCACAAAATATCAGGCAGGTGGTTTTAATGTTATGGCTGATCACTGTATGTTCAATCAGAATTATATTTAATAGACAAAAATACAAACATGTTCTGAGGTGCTGAAATCATGCTTTATTAAATCAACAGTTAATACGTCTCATGGAGGTTGCATATATAGGTCTTGCTACATAAGGAAATTCAATAAAATCAAAGTGCAGGGCTAACATGTAATGCATTTGTTTTCATTTGGTACAGCTGGTGATGTTGCTGCGGCACACTTCCTTGGTGAATGCCCTGATTAATGACGAGGTGAAATTCTAATGCTAAAACACAGACACACAGAAACACAAGCATACACACAGACACACACAATGCACCCAAGCAAACCTCCTAGAGCTGGCTCTCCTTCTGCAAAGAAGTCCTTGAAGTACTTTTACAGATAATGGCCAGGTGATGTTGTTTTCAAAAGTCTATTCAAGGAGTCCTTTGCCAGAAACAGAGCACATTAAAAATAGCTCAGAAAGTGCAGGCCGCTCGCACTTTGAGCATGTCATAAGAAATGGTGGTATGACACAGTCAGTCTGAACACAAGGCCCAGTTGTGCAGCTTACATGAGGGTAAAATGCAAACAGCACTCAGGGTCTTATGCACATGTAACAATTCATATGAGCATGGTAATGTTATTGCACGTATGGTTATACAGTGCATGACATTGTCTCTCAAATCTAGCAAAAACTTCAACAGGGAGCCTCTCCACCTGTTGAGGCAATCTTAAGACATCAACTTATTGTTGAGGCACATAGTTTAGTTTCAGGTTTTTTAGGGTATTCGTTTCATTCGAAACTTTCTCCTGATGAACATTTAGTTCTGTTTGTTTCAGTTAATGTCATAAATAACATTTCATACATATTCCATAACCGGTAAATTCGGCTATTTACATTATATACATGTCACAGAAAAATGGTTTAAAAATCCTAGTGATAATAATCCAATATGGCAAATTTTATAACAACTGTAGACTTTAGTCTAGTGTGGCAAAAATTAATGTCAAGTTTGGTATAAAAAAAAAAAAAAAAAAAAAATCCTATTTACAAGAACATTTAGCAATGCCTTTATCAAGTAAAGAGTAATTTTCTCACTTAATATCATTTTATTTTTTACAGTGAGCGAATCCTAATGTTTACCGTTGCACTGTCAGATCCAAGCTCATTGGATAGTTTAAGGGTGTAAGCTCCAGCATCATTTTCTTTCACACTAGTGATGATGAGGGTGGTGAGATCCTCCGTGGTCTCAATATGGAACCTGTCACTTTCCCCTGTAAAGGGCAGGGTCCGTCCCAAATGAGTCCATTCAATATCAGGGACAGGATCTCCAGAGAAAGCACAAGCTACAGTAAGTACCTTTCCTCTCTCGATGCTGATGTCTTCAGGAAGAGCTTCAATTTTTGGTGGTGACCCTATTGTGAAAAAAAGACTTCCATTTAAGAGTGCCCAGTATTGTAGACCATTTTTATGTCAAAACAAAATAAGTGAAATCCCTGTAATACTAAAACGCTTCCCACTCTCACCTTGAAGCCTCTGTGTAATGGCTCTTTTAGAGGATCCCTCTATATGTGAATGACTTGACATTTTCATCATACTGCTGGAGCTCATTGCTATCATTGATTCAGATGTCAAGGAGGACATGCTAGTTGCAGACATGCTTTCAAATTTAGCTTCAGCCATGCTGGAGCTCCTGAAGGAGGCCTCCTGCATAGAGGCAGCCATATGGATTGCCTTGGAAGAGAAACTTTCGTGCACGCTGGAAGCTGTAGCACTTTTCTCCATGACTATCTTTTTTGTGGGTTCTTCAACCAGAGCTGTGAGAACATAGCATATTAAAGGAACATAAGAGACCAGTTTTAGATGGAGAATAAATCCATCTGAAAATGTTCCCCTCAATGTTTCCTTCAGAATATAAACACAAGAAAAATGTAACTCTGAGTGTTATTTTACAGTACATTCAGTGGCTAATTTATAAGATACACCTGCCTGTTAATCCAATTGGCCTGCTCCATCAAACAATAAATCGTATGTACCTCTACATAAAATATATGGAAAGGTAGAAGACATTCAGGTACCCTTTGACTAAGCATTAGTAGAAGCAATTTTCACCATGGCATCTCAGAAACAGCTATCCTGCTGGAACTTTCACATATGACCGTATCTAAAACTTATTGTGATTGGTGTGAAAGGTCTTGGAGGCAAAATAGGTTTTACCCTGTACTAGTTAGGTATACCAAATAAAATAGCCACTGAGTATAGACTTTTATACTGAACATAAAATCATGTCATACTTTGTACTTTTATTTCAAAGCGTGCACTCTTGTCATGCACAACTGGAAAAATAAGGGGGAACTCCAGAAAAAAGGTATGTTTTACAACATGTGTAAAACATAATACCTGAATTTCCATGCTCCAAGCACTTTATATATGCACTGTTAAATAGCATTGGTAACTTTAATCATAACAAACATAATAGCAGCTATGTTCCTTATCATTCACTGTATGATGATGCATCTGGTGCAACCTTACGCTAGGTCACTGATGGAAATGTTCTGAAAATGTACTTCACTGCTTGTATTTAGAAAAATATGGCACATGCATAACCACCACAGAGAAATACGAAAGGTGACCATTCTTTTTGAGTGGTTAGAATGTATGTAAGTTATAAATATAACATTTTGCGTTTATTTATTCATTCCCCAATAATATATAAATACAGAATAAATGTTAATGCCGATGTACCAATGTATTTATAAACAGCACTAAAATGAATATACAGTGGTACCTCGGTTCTGGAACTCACTAGAACTCGAATTTCTTGAAAGTCGAACAAACCAGTTTGACCTAGTACTCGATCTGAATATCATAAGTC
>JABFEA020000038.1:8901865-8968772 GCA_019775915.2 Cyphomyrus plagiostoma
GATTTTATTGGTTCAGGTGTCTTAATAAAAGGTTCTGGGGATTTAACACCCACTGATTCTGCCAATTTGACTCTAGGCTCTGGTGACTTTACTGTTGGTGGTGATTTTATTGGTTCAGGTGTCTTAATAAAAGGTTCTGGGGATTTAACACCCACTGATTCTGCCAATTTGACTCTAGGTTCTGGTGACTTTACTGTTGGTGGTGATTTTATTAGTTCAGGTGACTTAATCTGACGTTCTGGGGATTTGGCACGTGTGGGTTCTGGAGATTTCACCGTAGGCTCTGGTGATTTCACCTTTGGTAATGGAGCTACTGTCTTTTCTTTTGGTGCTGCCCTGCGAATTGTTAGGCTGAACTCTGCCTCCTGTTTACCATCAGAGTTCTGTACAACCACTGTGTAACTGCCTTCATCGGATAATTCAACTGAAGAAATCTCAAAAGTAGACTTGTACTGTGTTGTAACAACATGCTGACGATAAGATGAGACAATTGTTCGTCCTTCACGCATCCAGGTAACAGTAGGTGCTGGTTGCCCATCAATATCACATGCAAATCTAGCAGTTTCTCCTTCTGTTACTGTCAAGGACTGTGGTTTTGTAAGTATTCTGGCTGGTATAGTATCCTTCACTTTCTTGTGAAGACTTACTTCTTCCACTTTTGTGGCTTCCACCATTTTGACTTTCTTTTCAGATTTTTCATATTCAACAGTTTCATGTGTTTCAGTCAGTTTTGCTGTCATTTCTTTCACTGCCATGTGAGTTTCAGAAGAGGAAACTGCCTTGATAGAAGATATATGATAATAATCAGTCTTGGTAATTTCAGGAACAAAAGGTGTTGGTGGTTCTTCATCTTTGCGACGGGAAGAATATGTAGAATATTCTCCACCTGAAACATCTAAAGTGCCATAATCTGAGGCCTCTCCCTTGTAGTTTGTGCAAACAACACGATAGGTGCCACTGTCATCTGCTTGACAGTCGCACACCTGGATAGACAAGACTCCGCTCATGTTAGTAAAATGGTATTTGCTGCTCTCTTGAATCTGCTCTCCATTGTGGTACCATCTGATTTCAGCTTCTGGCTTAGCCTGAACATTCAAAGTAAATTTGGTATTCTGTCCACATGGTACCCGATGAGACCGCATTCTCACAGTTATTCGTGGGGCATGGTCAAGGCTGAATGGTTGCTGAGTCACTACTTCATACTTTCTTTCAGATTTCAGTGCTGCCTTTCTTGCTTCATATCTTGACATGATATCAAATCTTGCAGATCTCTCAAATCTGGAGGATGATCGTGATGATCTTTCAGTGGAAACTGGACTTGGGGAGCGAGGACGAGTTCTTTCAGGAGTAGGTGATCTCCTTTCTAAAACTTCACCCTCTGCTTCAGCTGCAGGGCGAACTCGTGGTGGTCTTATAAGTTCAGATACAGGGCGCATGAGTTCAATGTATGTAGGAGACAAAGACCTCCTCCTTCTGAGGACCTGTGAAATGGATGGAGGTGTAGTACGAATTTTTTCAGTTTCTTTCAGTGTATCCTTTTTTACTGAAGAAACCCGTGCTTCTCTCTCAATTCTCTTCTGTTTGTACTGAAGGTATTGTTGATCCTCTTCTTCTTTTTCTTCCCTTTCATATATCATTTTTCTAGGTGAAGGATACCGTAGTGCAGATAATTCAAAACGTACAGGACTACGACTAGGTGGTGAAGCAGAGAAGCCAAGCTCCAGTTCATCCTCAAGTTGAATTGTTTCTTCTTCAGTTCTCTTCCTTGACAAGTAATCCTCAACAGGGAGGAGAAGCTCTTCATCAGAGAGGTCACCAAGGGATCTTCTTCTAAGTCTGTAAGAAGCTTCAGATTCAGGTGATGGTGTACGATACCTAGAAGGCCTTACTGTTTCCAAGTCATCTTGTGAAATTATTGGAATACGCCATCTGGGCTTGTATTGATCAGTCATTCTTGGAAGTGGAACAACATAAAATTGCTCCCATCGGGAGAGACGAATGCGTTTTTGTCGCTTATGAACATATTTCTCCATTCGCTCTGGGATTTCATACTGGTCACGGAGTTTTTTGTACCATTTCATATCAGACAGAGGTACAAAGTGTTTGATTCGCATATCTTCATCAAGGGCAGCTGGAGCATGAACACGGCATTCTGGAATTTGATATGGCATACGGATTCTTATTTCTTCCATTTTAATTTTCTTTTCTTCTTCAATTTCAAATTCACCTTGCACATTCTTTGTGCTAACTGCTGGTTTATACAAATTTGCTGCTTCTTTCAGTGCCTCATGTGCCACAGGGTTTAATGCAGTTGCTTCAGTACTTGACAGGAACTGAGCAAGTTTCAAAGTTTTGCCAATTTGGCTCTGAACATATTTTTCTTTTTCTTCTTCATTCTTGTACTCTCTCTTTGTATAAGTCATACGCTCTACTTTCAGTGTAGCTTGGCAACTTACAGAACCAGCTGAATTTGTAGCAGTGACTCTGTAGGTACCAGAATCTTCAAGAAGAGTTTCTCTGATATGCAGAACATAATATTCTAGGTCTTCTTGAACAACTTCTATCTTTGTACCCATAGGTAATGGTAAATTATCTTTCTCCCATTTCAAAGTAGGTGTTGGGGTTCCAGAAACTCTGAGTTCAAAGTGAATGCTCTGGCCTTCAGTGCACTCAACATTTGCTAGCAAGCGTTTGAACAGTGGTTTCATTGTATCTGTGGTAACTGGGTGAGGTATAACAGTTAGACGTGCCTTGCAACTGTCATCACCAAATTTATTTTGGGCCACAACAGTATATTCAGCATCATCCTCATGCTTAAGATTGTGAATCACAAGTTGATAGAGACCTTTGTCACTTGTAAAGGTGTACTTCCTGTCATCTTCTCCTGGTATGATCTTTTGTCCAGATTTCAACCATGTAACCTGGGGCTCTGGATGTACTGTTATAGTTACTCCAAAGCGCACATCCTCACCAATGTAAGCAGTACGGTTGTACAGAGGTAAGGTAAATTCAGGTGGTCTCTGAATGAGTCGAGTCGTGTCAATTCTGCGTTTCACTTTTTTCATAGTACGCCCAATGAAGTACTCACGGCATGATCTCACACCTTCTACAAAGAGTTCTGCATATGCATTGTCTTCACCTAACTCAGTCACAACTTTACACCTGTAGGTGCCATCATCCGTGCTAATGATGTCTTTGACATAAATGGTAGCAACTCCTTTTGCATAGCTGATTTCATACTTGTGACTTGCCTCTAGTTGTTTAGTTCCAAAGTACCAGGTTACTTCTGTGCTGCTGGTATAATTCTGAATATGGCAGGTAAATTTAACATGTCCCCCTTCTTCAGCAACACCATGTATAATTTGACCAGCTTTCAGACCTTGTGCAGGTTGTGCTATCTTTACTTTTCCAACGGAAACACCTCGCTGACTTCTGATAGCACCACCTTGAGCAATTCGAGCTGCAGAAACAACAAAGTTTGAATCCTTCTTCACCAAAGTCTGGTAGTACCTTCTGTGTCTTAAA
The DNA here is from genome assembly GCA_019775915.2 of Cyphomyrus plagiostoma. Lineage (NCBI taxonomy): Eukaryota > Metazoa > Chordata > Actinopteri > Osteoglossiformes > Mormyridae > Cyphomyrus > Cyphomyrus plagiostoma. The sequence continues at coordinate 8,905,391 of JABFEA020000038.1, forward strand.
GTCTTTATTATTTTATTGCTGAGTTGCTCTGTTTTCATTTTCAACCAAGGATGTTCCAAGGCTTCAGCTGCAGTCATGCGATGTTTGCATTCTTTAATTAGCAGTCGATCCACAAAGTCCATTGCTTCAATACTAGTCTCCTTAAAAGCTTCTTCTTCAAAAGTATACTCAACATTACAGATTTTCTCAATCATTTTCTGAGTAGTTTCAGATGCAAATGGATTAAGTCCACTGAGAAGCACATAGGCTAAAACACCAACTGACCACATGTCAGTTATAGTGCTAACCATGTCATGCTGGTGCACTTCAGGGGCATAATACTCAGGGGAAGTAAACTGAATTCTGATGTTCTCTCCTGGTATCAGGAGTCTGGCCTGGCCCATCTCAGTAATTTTTATGTTGCTACTTTTTCGTGTTGTGTATATTATGTTATCAGGTTTAATGTCAAAATGTGCATAGTTCTGACTATGCAAGAACTGAAGAGCTTCACAAACCTGCCTGATATAAATGACGATTTCTCGTTCAGTGAGGTCAAAGTTAGCTGTTCCAAGACGTTCAAATATGTCCACACCAGAAATAAATTCATATATGATGACTAATTCTTGAAGACTCTCAAAAGACTCATGAAGATACAAGAAGTTTTTGTGTCGAGCCACATTGAGTGCTTCAATTTCTTTTCTCACAAGTTCTTGATCTGTGCCTTTTGCTTTGACAAATTTAGCCATATATGTCATTTTGGAACTGATTTCAACGCAGCGATGAGCAATTCCAAATTGTCCACGACCAAGTTCCTCAGCAATCGTGTACATAGTAGAAAGAGCTTTTATGCTAGAAATTTGTGCTTCCTCCTTTTTGATTTCTCTGGTTTCATCAACTTCTTCATCATAGTTTCGAATTATTGACTTATCCTCCTTAGTTACCACAGGAGCAGTTGGTTCAGATGGTTTGCTCTGCCCAAATTGATTTTCGGCAATCACACGGAACTGGTATGCTGTCTTGCCAAACACATTAATGACTGTGTAATGAGTTTCTTGGGTTTGAGCAACACGGATCCAGCGATCTCCAGTGCTGGGACACTTTTCTAGAATATAGCTGGTAATTTGGCTTCCACCATCACTGGCTGGGGCAGACCATGTTAGAGTGACGGAATCCCTGGATATGTTACTCACAGTTATTCCCTTTGGTGGATCAGGTACATCTGCAACATCAAGTTCAACAGTCTGTTGATCAGCACCAAACCTGTTTTTTGCAGAAATAATATAATAACCAGCATCTTTTCTTTGGACTCCATTGGGGAAAACAAGTGATGTAAATGATCTTGTAATAATCACTTGATGGTATTTTGTGTTATCAATGACCTCCTGTCCTTTCTGCCATGTTATAACAGGTTCTGGTTTGCCACTGAATGGAATCTTGATGGTAACCACATCTCCCCGAAGGGCATGGACAGCACCCATGCCTTGGAGATGTTTTGGCAGGTGAATCTTGGCAGGAACTTAATTGAAAAAAGAAACAATTGTTAGTTTTTGATACTGGAATTATAAACCTTGCAGTTTAATATCTAAAAGTAAAATTTCTAGAAATGTTAAAATATATATCCAATAAACCCTAACTCACCTTCAACCTCCAGTGTGACAGTAGTTGAAATAGATCCTCCTTGATTTGTAGCTCTGATCTGATAGACAGTGGCATCTTCCTCATCAGCAGCAGAGATTACCAGTTGGTAGTAGCCACCTTTGAATTCTTGTATTTTAATTTTCTTTCCATCTGGTAGTATTTCTTTTCCACGTTTATACCACTTAACAACAGGCTTTGGATGTCCAGTAACCTTGCATACAAATGTTGCATTACTTTTATACTTGACACTCAAGTCTCTTAGTTCTTCTTTAAAGCCAGGAGGAGACATGGGTGTGTCTGATTTTGGAATGATAGGTGCAGATACTTCACTCCATTCACTTTCCCCTCCAATATTATCACATTTGACGCGAAATTCATATTCAAAACCTTCTATTAGGCCTTTGACTGTATAGACAGTTTCAAGAATTACATCTGTTGTTACAGCAATCCATTTGTTTTGTTTCTTCTCACGTTTTTCAAGGTAGTAACTCTTGATCTTGGCACCTCCATCACTTGTAGGTGGTTTCCAAGATACAACACAGGAGTCTTTTGTGATTCCTGTCACAACTGGTTGTTGGGGAATTCCAGGCTTTTCTGTAGAAAACACGTTTTACCAGGTTATTGTTAGACCTTATGAATACAGGAACACATGTGAAAGTTCCTACCAAATAGACTGAGCTACCTACCAAATGGACTCTTAATGATGACCACAGACGGAATCTCAAGAGGATCACTTATCCCATACTGATTTTGCGCAGAAACACGGAAGTAATACCCAGCACTTTCAATAAGATTTGGAATTCGGCAAGTTGTTCCTGAGATTGAAGATGAAACAAGGTGGAATTTTTCACCCTCCTTTGCTTCACGTTTTTCCACAATGTAGTTTGTAATCATAGCACCACCATCATCTGCTGGTGGTTTCCAGCTAATGATCACAGAGTTCTTCAGCAGCGCATCAACAACAACTGGTCCCTCTGGCACAGCTGGTTTATCTGTAAAAATAAGGAGAATACATTTGTTTAAAGAAATATCTTTCTTCAAACACATAAGTGATGCATTGTTTTATTTATTTTGAACAGATCACATTAACAATTTATATTCTTAATTTCTTGAAAGTGTTACCTTGAATTTCAACACGAAGTACAGTATCAACTGTACCAAAGATGTTGCTCATCTGGATCTTGTATTTTCCTGCATTAGTTTTCCGCTGCACATTTCTTACAACTAAGTGGGTATAATTCTCAGTGTTTTCAATTATGACATTCTCAGAAGCCTTCAGTGGTTTCTTCCCATAGAACCACATGATCTGTGGCACAGGACGCCCAATGTACACAACATGTAACCGCAAGCTTGTACCACATCCTGCATAATATTTTTCTTTCAATGGGAATCCAGGGTGGAACTGAGGGGCAGCCTGCAAAAAGAGCTTGCCACTGGTTTCTATTTCCCCGGCATCATTAATAGCTCTGCAAGTGTAGAGACCCTCATCTTCCTGCTCATCAGTTAGAATGCTGAGTGAATGGTTACGCCCATCAGAGCTCATCTTGTATTTACGACTTTGTATGAGTTCTTTTCCAAATCTGTACCATTTGATCTCAGGAAGAGGTCTACCAAGGATCTGGCATTTCAGTGTGCCTGATTGTCCAAGTTTTGTTGTAACATCTTCCATTTCTTCTTTAACACTTGGTGTCTCCCCAACTGTTAAAAAGCATGAGAAAAGGTAAATAAGACAGGAAAAGATGTCATATATTTGATGGTTCATTTTGTAATCCATAAAAGTAATACAATATAATTCAACAAATTGCATACCACTCAATTTAGTTTTGATTCCCATTGCTGTTCTGCGAGGCCTGCTAATTCCACTTTCATTTTCAGCAAGTATTCGGAACTCATACTCGGTGGCTTCCATGAGACCACCCATAGTGAACTGCCTGTCCTTTGAGCGTTCTTTGTTGCATTTCTTCCAGGCACTTTCACCAGACTGCCTGTACTCAATCCAGTACCCTAGGATTTCTTTTCCACCATCACATTCTGGGCGTAGCCAGTGAATGGTGATACTGTCCTTAGTGATGGAAATGATGTCAATTTCTCCAGGCTGGCTTGGTTTGTCTTTTTTATTAAAACAAAAACACAGTACATAATCAGTTCCATATACATAACATGTAACATCGTAAGTTCTTTATTGTTAGGCAAGAATTTACTCACCAAATGGATCCTTGCATATGACTAATTCAGATGATGGTCCCGGTTCACTCTGACCAATGTCATTTTGGGCAATGACGCGGAACTGATATTCTGCATTAGGGATGAGTCCAGTAAGAGTGTACATTGTAGTTGTAATATGAGTCTTGTTGTGACGTACCCATTTTTCAGTGGACACTTCTTTTCTGTCAATATAATATCCAGTAATACGAGAACCGCCATCATCCTTAGGCCTAGACCAAGATAAGGCAACGGTAGTCTTTGTGACATCCATAATTTCTGGTGGATTGCTTGGAGGCTCTGGTGGAGCTGTTGTAGTAGAAAAATGTTTAAACAAATTAATTCAGCATGTAAATCGTTCAAAAATTTAAATGATAAAACTTGATAATATACTTACAGAGAGGTGTCTTTGGTGTGACAGACTCATCTGATTTCAGAGATCTACTTATGCCAAACTGGTTTTCAGCTGCCACCCTGAAGTGATACTCAACATTTTCTTTCAGTCCTTTGACAACTAAAGATGTGTCAAGCACTCTTGAATCAACAGTGTACCATGCTGCCTTGGGAACCTCTCGCCTCTGAATAATGTAACCAAGAATATCAGAGCCACCATCATCAGAAGGTGTTCTCCAGCTCACTCTTACTGAGCGAGTCTGGATATCATCAAATTCAAGTGGACCTTCAGGTGGATCTGGTCGTCCAATAACTTTTACTTTTATATATACTGCCTTCCGACCACATTTATTTTCCAGGACAAGGTCATAGGTGCCAGTATCATCCCTGTGAGCTTCCTTAATGACAAGCTCAGTGAGCTCTTCACTGGTGGCTATCATGGCCCTGTGAGAAATATCACGGCCTTCCTTTGTCCACTTGCATATTGGAATTGGCTTGCCCTTAATGGGAACAGACAATCTTATGACTCCACCTTGTCTGACAATCAGACCTTCTTGGTACTTGACATCCAGCTCATAATCAGGATATGCTGAAATAAAAACAAAAACACTCATTTTTGACATGACACACACTATTAATAAAGAAAAAACACATTAAACACATATGTATGCGGTATGTGTCTCACCAAGCATCTCTGTAACTTTAACAACTCCAGGTACTTCTACTGGTTCACCAGGTCCACCAGCATTACATGCCATAACACGGAATCTATACTCAGCTCCCTGGGGCATATGCGTCAAGGTGTATTCACAAATCTTAGTAGGTGTAGTGTTGCATTTGGTCCATTCAATCTGATCAATCTTCTGCATTTCAATCAGGTATCCTGTAATACTAGAACCACCCTCTTCTTCTGGGGGATTCCAAGCCAAAGAGACAGATGTTCTAGTGGTATCTGTAACTCTTGGATTCAGTGGTATACCAGGTGGATCTGTTTAGGTGCATGAAAACAACAATTTAATCCATTTATCAAAGTAAATGACTTTAATTCAAGAAAATTTGAAAAGAAAAAAAACCTACCAATTGGATCCATTGCCACAACTGATTTGGAGGTAGGACTTGGCTTTCCAGAGCCTCGAGAGTTGATGGCTGTAACTCTGTGCTCATATTCAAGGCCTTCAATAAGACCCATGGATCTATATCTTGTCATTGTTACTGGATTCTTATTAATGCGCACCCATCGGTCAGACCTAACCTCTTTGCGTTCAATGATATAACCAGATACCTGGGAACCACCATCTGTCTCTGGTGGAAGCCAGGTAATAGTCATTCCATCACGAGACACATCAAATACATCAGGTCTACCTGGTGGCCCTGGTATAGCTGTAAAAAGGGTACATAATAAATTGTTTTTCAAATGCTTTCTGTTTGACGTTAAAAACATTGTTCCATGTCAATAGCAAAATTACTTACTTTTGGCACTTTTACACTCCACAACATCTGACTGCAAAAATGATCCAATACCGAATCGATTTGTTGCAGCCACACGGAACACATATTCAGTACTTTCAGTCAGTCTAGTGAACTTGAAAGTGGGTCTGGTAACAGATTCAGACACAGGAAGCCATCCTGGACGATGAGCATCACGCTGTTCAACCACATAGCCACTGATATTAGCACCTCCATCTTTTTCTGGTGGTTCCCAGCTGACAGTGACAGATGTGGCATCAACCTCCTCGATTCTTAAAGGTCCAACTGGTATGCCAGGTTTGTCTGTTTCAAAAAGTTGAGTAACCTTAACTTAAATTTTCAAAGATCATTTTAAAATACATTTACAATGAAATATGATACTCACCTAGAATGACAACTTTAATTATCTCAGTGGCAATTCCTGCAACATTTTTGACCTCAAGTGTGTAGTCACCTGTGTCATCAATTGTGGTTTCACGCACTGTTAGTTTGGTGTATTTTGCAGTGGTTTCAATCTTTACACGGTCAAGTTCCTTTATCTTGGCACCACTAAAGAACCAAGAGCAAACTGGTGAAGGTCTGCCATATATGGGAATTTGAAGCTCAATTGGTTTACCAGCTGGTACATTGACAATCTTCTGTGGGATTCCTGCCACATCAATCTTTGGTACAACTGGAAAATAAATAAAATTTAGAGACTAAGTACAATGATTTAAAGACTAATAATTTAAATGAGATTGAATAATTTCATTACCTCTTTGTTCTTGTATAGTTACAGGTGACACAATTTCTCTAGGCTCACTGATTCCCCGGCTGTTAATGGCTCTGATTCTAAAGAGGTACTGTTCTGACTCATTTAGAGAGGTTATGGTATGCTCCAACACAGTTGATTTGAGTGTTGTGACAGTCATCCATCTCTCTGTTCCAAATTTGCAAGTTTCAATAATGTAGCCAGTAAGTTTACTGCCACCATCATGAAGTGGTTTCTCCCATGCCAGCGTAATGGTAGATTTTGTTACATCCATTACTTCCAATTTCTGAGGAATCATTGGAACCTCACATACTAGCACAGCATCACTGATTTCACAAGGCTCACCAACACCATAGATATTTTCTGGCAAGACTCTGAAAAAGTACCGTGTTCCTTCACTCAGTCCAGTGATTCTGAATAATGTCTTATTACATTTAGATGTAACTGTTTTATAAGACTTCATTGATGCTTCACGTTTCTCAATTATGTAGTTGTTGACAGGTGCTCCTCCATCAATACTTGGGACATCCCATGTAATAACAACAGATTCTTTTGTATAATCTTTAACCTTAACAGAACCTGGTGGACCAGGGGTATCTGAAACAAAAACATTTTTTAGAACCACAATTAATTTTCGGAAAACACAGTATTATTCTGTAACAAACAACTAATTCTTGAATGTAAATTCTTACCATAGATCTTCACAAGAATAATAGCTGATTTCTTGCCCCATGGATTCTCTGCCTCAATAATGTATTTGCCAGCATCATAGCGATTTACTTTTTCAATCGTCAAAGTTGTATAACTGTCAGTTATATCGATAAATCCTCTACTCTGAAGATCTACACCAGGCTTTCTCCAAGTAATTACTGGTATAGGTCTTCCAGTCACAGCCACAAACAGGCGAAGTGATCCACCAGCTCTTACACAGACAGTCTTCTTCAAGTCATCAGCAAGTTCAAGGTCAGGTATTTCTATAAAAATGTATAGCAAAGCAACAAAATACAATTAATATGGTTCCCAGTATCATTTCATGTTGTACAATATTTTACATATCTTTAGTTGGAATCAGGGGTGCTGGTAGGCCTAACTTAGCTAAAATGATTTTAGCCAAACAAGTAAATTTGCATTTATTGGCTTAAGTTAGTTTTTATATTACTGTATATATAAGTTTGCCATCAAAACACTTCCCCCATGTAAAGATTCAGTCCTCCTATCCATTCCTCTCTATCTACACTCATGGTTGGAATAATCATTTCGCGTACCAGTTCTTTCAAGAGGCTCAATTTCTGTGGATGGTTCACTGAATTCACCGGTTCCATTAAGATTAACTGCAGCGACTCTAAATCTATACTTCTTGTTGCTTGCAAGGCCAGCTGCAGTGTACTCCGTGGTCTTCAAGAGCTCTTGTTGAGCCCTATACCACTGCTCTGTTCCTTCCTCAAGCACTTCAACAATATATCCAGTTACATCAGCACCACCATCATACATTGGTCTCGTCCATACCAAACTAATGCTATGTTTGGTGGTATCTGTCACGCGAGGAACTGTTGGAGGAGCAGGAGTATCTGGAACAGCAGACAGCACAAAATTTGTCAACAGTAAGATGAAAAACAAAGAAAATCTAAATTATGTACATTTAAATAAACAAATGGTTAAAATGTAATGACAATTTAAAAAAAAGGTCTTACATGTTGGCTCCCTGCAGAAGGCATAGTCAGAAGCTTCACTTGGTTGACTGTTACCAGCAGCATTCACAGCCGTGACACGGAATTGATAATCACTGCCTTCAAGAAGACCAGTAATCTTGAGTCTTGTATCATATATGGTGTACTCTTTGTTAACTCTTGTCCACCTAACACTCTTCTTTTCACGTTTGTCCACAAGATAGTTTTTAATTTCACTGCCACCATCACTCTCAGGCTTAAGCCATTCAATAATGGCATGTTCCTTCCCTCCAGCAATGATTTGTGGTGCACCAGGAGGTGATGGAATTGCTGTAAAAGTGAATGAATAAATAAATTATGTTGTACAATCTTCAAGCAATGTGACAAATAGTAAAATCTTTTGATAACGGACATTTTACTTACTGTATGCATTTCTGGCAAAAATGGGTTCAGATTCAAGTGGTACACCAGGTCCATACTTATTTACACCTCTGACACGGAAGATGTACTCATTATTCTTAATCAGTCTAGTAGCAACACAAGAAAGGGTCTTGCACTCAGCTTCCATTAATACCCAGTTAAGTCTACTAGTTTCACGTCGCTCAACAATATAATGGGTCACTGGGGCCCCACCATCTTCAGGGGGTATTTTCCAAGAAACCGTGCACTTTTCTTCTGTTACTCTAGTAATTAATATCTTATTGTCACAAGGCCCAGGAGTATCTGGAGAAAAAGAAATAAAATCAAATAGTTATTAATTAAGCAAATTTCCAATATGAACACTCTAAATACCATTGTTTTATATATACTGACCAAGAACTTTCACAAGAACAGCAGTAGTCTTGATTCCACTGGCATTTTGGACTGTTAGAATGTATTTTCCAGAGTCACTTCTGTCACAGGACTTGATGATAGCCATAGCACGAGTACTGGTGTACTGCAGCGAATACTTTTCACCATGCTCCAGTTCTTTATCTCCCTTAGCCCAAAAAACTTTTGGTTCAGGTTTGCCACCAACTGCAGCATCAAGAACAAGGTCTGCACCAGCACTGATTGTCACAGTCTCTCCAATAAGCTTGCTGTCAAGCTCAGCCCTAGGGGGTGCTAAAAGATGATAAGAGAGAGCAAAATTTAAACATTGAAATAATATTAAAGAGATAAATTTGTATAATTAAGGAAAATAATCTTACTATAATCATCCTTGCAGGTGATTGGTCCTGTTGATTCTGAGGGCATACTATGCACTCCAGCTCCGTTCTTGGCAATAACACGGAACTCATACACTTCTCCCTCTCCTAGGGATGGTACTGTAAAGTAAGTTTCTGTGATAGTTGTGTAATTGCATTTCAGCCAACGACCCTCTCCCTCATCACTGTAAAGCTTGCGCTCCACAATGTACCCTATAATCCTGCTGCCACCATCATTCAATGGTTCACACCATTTGAGTGAAACTGTGGATTTTGTCACATCAGTCACTTCTGGTCTAAGAGGGGGATCTAAGGACAAAAGAATTAGTAATATTAAGTATATTCTTCAATGAAATTTTAAAAATCAGCACCAAAATATAACTTCAACTTACCAACAGGATTCAGAGCCAGCATTGGTCTTGATGCTTCACTAGCTTTACTCAATCCAGCAATATTCATTGCATATACTCTGAATTGATATTCAAGTCCTTCAATGAGAGAGGACACTTTGAAGTGGCGCTCAATGCATGGGATCTTGTTCTCCCTCACCCAAAGGATGGTATTTCGCTCTTTTTTCTCAATCCAATACCCAGTCACTTGGCTGCCACCATCGTGATATGGTGCTTCCCAGCAAATAGTCATAGCATTTGCAGTAACTGATAATACATCTGGTCGTGATGGTGGACTAGGTGGGACTGTAATTAGAGGCGGGCCATAGTAATCAATGTTCACGCCATTTGGCTTTATGTAAACTGAAAACATTTATTATTTCAAAACAAAACTTACCAAATGGATGCTCAGCAACAATAGCTTGAGATTCAGTTGATTTGCTCACACCAAATCTGTTCTCAGCACAGACACGGAATGTGTATTCCATGTATTTAGTAAGATGAGTAACTTTAATTGTAGTTCGTTTCACACTGGAGTTCACAAGCTGCCATGTAGTAGACGCAGACTCACGCTTTTCCACAATGTAGTTGGTGACATCCGTTCCACCATCATCTTCAGGTTCAGCCCATGTCAATACACAGGACTCTGAAGATATGGATGACACTTCAACAGGCCCTACTGGTGGCCCTGGTCTTCCAACAACATTAACAGTAACAGTGAAGGTTTTGGATCCCGTGATATTTTCAAGAATAAGATAATATTTTCCACTATCGCCTCTCATGGAGTCCTTCACTGTCAAAGATGTTCTCTCTTTTGTGGTCTTAATTAAGATCCTGTCGGTTTCCTTTAGTTTCATTTCTTCAAGCTTCCAAGTTACCTTAGGAGCTGGTCTTCCACTAATAGGAACATCTATAGTGAATGCATTTCCTGTTTTGCATGTGATAAGTTGATTGGTGATTCCACTAAGATCTGCAGTTGGCTCAATGCGAGGCTCTTTAATTATTACAGAGGCAAAAGCATCTCTTGGATCACTGAGGCCTGCATCGTTCTTTGCTTTTACACGGAAGTCATATTCTGTGTTCTCAACTAGACCCTCAATAACCATGTGTAGAGATTTAGTATGACCTCCAAAAACCCAATGATCAGAGCCCTTAGCTTTTGTCTCAACAATATAGCCTGTGATGCGACTCCCACCATCATGTTCAGGTTTTAGCCAGGCCAAGGTAGCAGTAGAATTAGATGTATCGATAATATCCAGTCGTTTAGGTGGAGCAGGTTCTTCAGTGGCAATGATGGCCTCTGACATTTCATAAGCTTCACCCAGTCCAAACTGATTTTCTGCCATAACTCTAAAAAGGTATGGTACACCTATTGAAAGATTGGTAACTCTCAATATTTGTCGAGAGCATTTAGTACTAACTTCCTGCCAGCTAAGACGACTAGCTTCACGTTTCTCAATGACATAATGCTGAATTCGAGCTCCACCATCATTGAGTGGGGCATCCCACATCAGTGTCAAAGCTCCTCTTGTGACATCCTTGAATGTGAGAGGTCCTGGTGGTCCAGGTGTATCTAGTACCTTCACTGTAAAAGTGATAGATTTGCGGCCACTATTATTTTCAAGTGATAATGTGTACTTTCCAGCATCATATCTGGTACAGTTCTCAATAGTCAAAGTACTCGATGTTTCTGTGGTATTAATATCAACCATCACCCCAATCTCTCCATCTACTTTTGTCCATGTGGCAAGAGGAGGAGGTTTTCCTCTAAAGGGTATATGAAGAGTGACTGTTCCTCCATTCTTCACAATATGGGTCTGTTTGAAGCTGGCATCAATGTCAATTTCTGGTGATGTAAGTCTGTCTACAGTTTGAACTGCATTAGGAATTTCAGAGGTTTCTCCTTTTCCAGCTCCATTAACGGCACAGACTCGGAATTTATATTCCTCACCAGCTTCCAAATCAGTAACAGTATAATGGGTATTAATGCAAGTTGAGGTATTAACTCTGTGCCATTCTTCTAGACTTGCCTTACACATCTCAATGATGTACCCAATGATCTCCATACCACCATCAAACACAGGCTTTGTCCATTCCAAACTGACACATGTCTTTGTCGAATCTGTAACCTTCACAACAGTTGGAGCACTTGGTGGACTTGTTGGTTCTTTGCATTTGAAAAGTCTTGAGGTACTACTTGGTGGTCCTATTCCAGCATTATTTTCTGCCATTACATGGAATTCATATTCATTACCTTCAGTAAGATTTGTTACTCTGTATCTAAGTTCAGCGATGGGTCTCTTTGATGACACCCTCACCCAGCGCATGCTTTTCTTTTCACGTCTTTCTAGAATGTATTGTTTGATTTCATTTCCTCCATCTGATCTTGGTCTGCTCCATGAAAGAGTAATACTATTTCCTGTGATATGGGTTGCATCAGGTGTGCCAGGAGCATCTGGTACAGCTGTGAAACAATAAATATGTTTCAGAAACAAAATTCATGAAGATATAGAGGTAGATTTTTCAAAATATATTTAAATTTAAACTTACTAAATTGCATCTCTGCTATTACGGGATCAGAGTCCATCGGTTTACCAACTCCAAACTTATTGATTGCAGAAACTCGGAATTGGTACTCATTGCCCTTGATTAGCTTGGTGGCATTGAATGAGCAGGCTTCACACTGGTCTGTTACAAGGGCCCAGGAAATCCGAGATGTCTCACGCTTTTCAATCCTATAATGAGTAATGGCAGCACAGCCATCATTTTCAGGTGGGCTCCACCAGATTGTTGCTTTCTCTGCTGAGATATTTGTGAACCTGATTGGTCCAACAGGTGGTCCAGGTGTATCTGAATTAGACAAAGAAATAATATGTTTTACAAAATAAATGATCACCCTAAGATAACCAAACATAATGCAAAACTATCTGAAAGAAATATAAACCTTGAACTCTGACAAGAATATCCTCTTTCTTAGTTCCAGCACTATTTTTGGCCTCCACAGTGTATACACCACGGTGATTGCGGTCAGAATCTCTGATGAAGACCATGCTCGATCCAATAGCTGTTGTGACCTCAATCATCATCTTCTTGTCAATTTCTTTTCCATCCTTAAACCATGTGACTTGAGGTACAGGACTTCCAGTGATATTTACATTGATTGTAATATTTTCACCTGCTTTTACTGTTAAACACTTCTCTGCAGCAAACTCAATGTCCGGAGAAACTAAGACAAAAAATATATATATATATTAATAATTAACTTGGAAAACATTATCTTATTGAGAGTATGTGAAAAACAATAAAATATTTGAAATGGTATATGCTTACCACTTTCATCTCTGGTCATAATATAACCAGATGACTGGGAGGGGGGGCTAACTGTGCCAACTGCATTTCTTGCAATCACTCTGAATTCATACCGATCACCTGCAGAAAGTCCTGTTACTGTGAACTGGCATTCACTGATATCAACAAAGTTGCATCTTAACCAACGTCCCCGTCCCTGGCGCCGCTCAACAGTGTAAGCCACTATTCTGCTGCCTCCATCATGTTTGGGTATATCCCATTTCAGTGTAACGGATTCTCTTGTCACATCAATGCAATTAGGTGTACCTGGTGGGTCTAAATTGGAAAGATACTATTAGTAACCCTAGTAACTCTACAACTAAGCATTCACCAATAATAAATAAGTAAAAAAAAAAAAAAAAGGTAAAAAATAAACCAAACTTATACTTACCAACTGGAGATATTGCCAGGGTGTGCTTGCTAGTTTCACTAGCTGGACTCATGCCAGCATTATTTTGTGCAAACACTTTAAATTGATATTCTAAACCTTCAATAAGCCCAATAATTCTATACTCTCTGCCAGATATTGCTGTTGAATTAACTTTGGTCCAGAGAAGGCTGTTCCTGTCCTTCTTCTCCACGTGGTATCCAGTAATTGGTGAACCACCATCATAACCAGGTGCTTCCCATTGAATAGTCATGCCATCACTAGTGACATTGTAAACAACTGGTCTTCCTGGTGGTCCTGGTGGTTTGTACTGGTGTTGAGCAACCACGGCTTCTGAAGTCAGGGCCTCACTCACACCATATTTATTTTCTGCACGTACTCTGAATTGGTATTCTGTTCCTTTTATCAGGTTAGGTATCTTAAATGTTGTCCTAACTACGCTCGAGCAAACCATCTTCCAAGCAGCCTGAGAAGTTTCCCGTTTCTCCACACTGTAGCACGTTATTTCTCCACCCCCATCATCATTTGGTTCATTCCAGGAGATGATAATGTTCTGTGCTTTAATTTCATCAAATCTGATGGGGCCAATAGGGGAAGATGGTGGTCCAAGGGTAATAACTTGAATATTGAATGAATTTTTGCTGATTTTGTTGTCAAGGGTAAGTGTATACTTCCCTCCATTATCCTTTCTTACATTTCTAATAGTGAGGGCAGCTTTATTTTCTGTTAACCTCAAACGCACCTGCTCACTCTCCTTCAATGGCAAATCATCTTTCAACCACTGTGTAACTGGTTTTGGTTTTCCCTTGTATGGTAGTTCAATGTTAACAGTTTGTCCAATACGCACACTAACTTCATTCCCAGGGTAATCAATAAGGTCTGCTTCTGGTGGTATAATTATTTCTTGCACTGTGACAGGTCCAACTTGAGAATAGTCACTTTGGCCTTTCTCGTTCTTGGAGTAGACTCGGAAATCCATGACTGTAAGCTCTTTCAGGTTTGTGACCTCATATTGACAGCGTTTGGAAGTGCCAGCTACTGTCCACTCTTTTTCATCCCTTGTTTTGCTTGAAATGACATAATCTGAGATATGGCTGCCACCATCATGATCAGGTTTTGTCCACTGTAGTATTACTGATGTTTTTGTGGTGTCCTTTATCATGAGGTCTTTGACTGGACCAGGTGTCTCAGTAGCCCTCACGGGATCTACTGTTTCACAAGTATCACCAACTCCATTTTCATTCTCAGCTGAAACACGGAAGAAATAGCAAATTTCCTCAGAAAGGCCTTCAATTTTATATGTCGTGTTTGAGCACTCAGTTGTCACATTAGAATAAGATTTCTTTGTAGAATCCCTCTTTTCAATTATATAATTGGTGATTGCAGAACCACCATCAATCAGAGGTGGCTCCCAGCTTAAAGTTGCTTTCCCACGAGATACATTCTTCACTACTAGTCTTTGGCAAGACGATGGAGTGTCAAGTACTTTAACAGACACTGTTATTGTTTTGGGCTCCCCCACACCATTTTCAATCTCAAGATGATATTTGCCAGTGTCATCACGAGACACTTTTGGAATTATAAGAACAGTTGATGATTCTGTATTGTGAATATTGTACTTTGGATCACTGTTAATGTTCCTGTCTGCCCTTCTCCAGGTGACATTTGGCACAGGTCTTCCTTTCAGTGGAATTCTGATTTCAAGGTCCTTTCCTGCTTTGACCATATATTGGGTTGTCATTGAGGCATCAATATCAAAGTCAGCTTCCTCTGTAAAAATTAAAATAATAATGTTAAATAATGCTATATTCCAAGTACTACTGCTACTACTACTGCTATTAATAATAATATTAATAATAATAATAATAATAAATGATAATAATAAACAAACAAACAAATAAATAGTTAAGGAAAATACAAACCAAGAATATCCTTAGCTTGAACAGGCTGAGCCATTTCAATTGGCTTTCCAGATCCAACACAGTTAACAGCAGAGACACGGAAAAAGTAGTTGATTCCAGGTTTAAGGTGAGGCACAACATACTCTGTGGTTCTCACTTCACCCCTGGAGCTGATAACAAGCCAGTCTTGCTCATCAGCCATTCTTTGCTCAACAATATAGCTTGTAATCTCACTGCCACCATCATACACAGGCTTCACCCATCCAAGGGTAATAGATGTTTTGGTTGAGTCAACCACTTTAAGTTTAGTAGGTTCACTTGGTGGGTCTGCAAATGAGAAAATGATGAGTGAAATCAAAGATCACACAATTTGAAGAAGCAATAAGCATTATTAGGTGCAATTAAAAATGACAATATTTACCAACTGGATCAGATGCTTTATAAAAATCAGACACATTTGAATATGGGCCTGATCCCGCTTTATTGATTGCGCAGACACGGTACTGATATTCATTCCCTTCTGTAAGGTTTGTAACTTTCTGTCTTGTGTCACGAATGGGATTTTTGATGACCTTAAACCAACTTAGACTCTTCTTCTCACGCTTTTCCAGGAAATAACCATCAATATCACTACCACCATCATCATGTGGTCTCTCCCAAACCACTGTCATTGTTGACCTAGTAATCATTGAGACTGTAGGCATGGTGGGCTTTCCAGGAGGAACTGAAATGAAAAATTCAAAATAAATTTTACGTGTTTCTAATACATGTTTAAAATTAGCTGTAATGTTGCTTTTCTTACCAAATGAATTCCTTGCAATCACTGGCTCAGACTCCAAAGGATCTCCAACTCCATATTTGTTAACGCCTCTGATACGGAAGATGTATTCATTTCCCTTAATCAGGTTTTGAACAGATATGATACATTCTTCCAGTTTTTCAGATACAATAGACCATAGAATCCTGCTTGTTTCTCGTTTTTCTACAATGTAGTGGGTGACCATTGCTCCACCCTCATCTGTCGGGGGATCCCACATTATGGTAATCTTCTCTGCTGTAACAGTCTTGAATTGTATAGTTCCAGGTGGAGGTCCTGGTTTGTCTGCAAAAATACAGCATTGTGAGAAAAATGCACATTTTCAATTTTTATATTACTCAAAGCATTCTTCATAAACTGCTTATCCAGCAAATGGTAACAGTAAAAAAAAAATCATTGAAATATGAAATGCACACCTAAAATCTGTAGCCTGACAGTTGCAGATATGGATCCCAAAGAGTTCTTGATTTTCATTTCATAAGTGCCACTGTTTACACGACTTGCATCCTTGATAAAAATGCTAGAGTCATCCATGCTGCTCACAATTGATAGCTGAGCACTTGGTTTCACTTCCTTTCCATCTTTATACCATTCAATTGTTGGTCGAGGCTTTGCAATAATTCCAAATTTAAGATGAACATCTGCTCCTGCCTTGTATTTCACAACATCCAAATACTCTGGAGGTATGTCAATCTCAGGGGCACCTGAAATACAAAAAATACAACTTTTTCATAGAAACAGAAATAATAAACTAACAATTATTTATCTAGGAAATAAATAACACTTACCGTATGTATCAACACACGTGACTGGTCCAGCAATAAGTGATGCGTTGCTTACAGAACCAACTGCATTCTTTGCAAAGACTCTGAATTCATAGGACTGATCCTGTGTCAAACCAGACACAGTGAATTTTGTGTCTGCAACATTCATTAGATTTGCCTTTGACCATCTTCCTTTTGGTGATTCTTTGCTCTCAATAATGTATCCAGTGACTTTACTGCCACCATCATAGGGAGGTTTTTCCCAGACAAGCGTAATGGAGTTCTTTGTAATGTCAGAAATATGCACATTGATAGGAGGTTCTGTAAAACAAAAACATTTAATTAGAAATCAACTCAAAACAACAAAATACCTAATCAATTTTAAACTATTAACAAAATATTTACCACAGGCATCAATTGCAAGTACTGCATCTGAAGTTTTGCTGGATTCTCCAATGCCAGCTGCATTTTCTGCTGCCACCTTGAACTCATAGATCAGGCCAGGACTGATGTTTGAGACTTTGAAATGTGTAGCACGGATGACAGTTTTGTTAGCTTTCTGCCACAAGATGCTGTTTTTGTCTTTCATCTCTAAGTGGTATCCAAATACACGGCTTCCGCCATCTGAGACAGGCTCTTTCCAATTGACAGTAATGCTCTCTCTTGTTACAGAAGTCACCCATGGGGTTGATGGGGATCCAGGGATTGCTAATATTGAGGAAAGAAATACCGATATTTTCTGTAAAATTGTAAAAACACAGAAATATAAAATTAATATTAAGAGAAGCAGGTAACTTACTGTACGGCAGTTCCACTCTGATAGCTGGAGAGTCCAGGTGATCACTGATGCCAAAGCGATTTTCTGCCTTGATTCTAAACTGAAACTCTTCACCTGTTGCCAGCTTCATGATTTTAATAGTACCCCGTGCTACTGCCGATGATACTTCTGTCCAGTTGGCAGTTGTCGTCTCACGTTTGTATACAATATAGTTAGTCACTGGACTTCCACCATCATATAGAGGAGGAAGCCATTTCAAACTTACACTGCTTTCGGTAACATCACTAATATCTACTGGACCAATCGGAGGACTTGGTCTGTCCAATACCACAATATTAACAAAAGACTTGGTAGTTCCACTTGTGTTGGAGGCAGTGATGTCATACCTTCCAGCATCATGAGCAATACTCTCTCGAAGGCAAATAACGAGACCTTCAGGAGTTACTTCTGAATTAAATCTCATTGTTGATTTCAGAACAACATTGTCTTTTGACATTGAAATCTTTGGCAGAGGTTTACCAGTAAGAGGAATTTCAAATTTTAGGTTTGATCCCGCTTTAACATATACAGTATTTTGAGGGAAATCTTTCAAATTAATTTCTGGAGATTCTACAAAAGAGACAACAAAAATAAAAAGATCAGTATTTATCTCAATATCACACTTACTAAGAATCAGTGTCCAAAGTATTTGCCAATAACTCACCAAGCTGATCTTTTACAAGAACTGGTAAGATCATCTCTTTAGCTTCACTTAGACCAGCATGGTTTTCAGCACGGACTCTGAAGAAATATTCAGCATTTTCCCTCAGACCACAGACAGTATAGTGGGTGGATTTTACCACGCCACACTTTACCCACTTCTCTTGGCCCTTTTCAAGAGTCTCAATCAGATAACTGGTGATTCTGCTTCCTCCATCATGCTCTGGTTTACACCATGCTAATGAGACACTGTCCTTTGTAACATCAGTAACTCCAAGCTTTGGAGGTGGACTTGGTTTTTCTGAAATAAGAGTTAAATGTTATATATTTTTATAAAACATATTAAATATTTACTTACATTTCAGTGCTTTTTAATTTTATGAGGCTTACCTGTAATCTTTGTTCCATCTTTGGTCTCAAATGGAACACCAACTCCAAATTCATTTTCACCAGTGACTCTGAAGTAGTATACCCCTCCTTCCTGCAAATCTGGTACTTTATAAGTCAAGCGGTGGCATTTATCAATGATTTTTGTCCATCCCATTTTACTTGCTTCTCTTAGTTCAACGTGGTAATTTTTCACAGGTGCACCACCTTCATTTTCTGGTGCATCCCATGTTAATGTTGCAGAGTTCTTTGTGACATCTTTGATCTCAATTTGAGAAACTGGTCCTGGAGAGTCAAGGACCTTGACGACTAGTGTCAAAGTGGATGTCCCAGCAACATTTTGTAGTGACACAGTGTACTTTCCAGAGTCATTTCTTGTTGCTTGCTCTACTGTTATAGATGTGCAAGTATCACTTGTATCAATAGAAGCTCTTACTCTGAGGTCTACATCTGCTTTATTCCATACCACATTAGGCACTGGTTTTCCCTTGAATGGCACAGTCAAAGTAAATGAGCTACCATCCTTAACAATCAGTGTCTTTCGCATCTCATTACTAATGTCAAAAACTGGTTCATCTTCTCTGTCCTTTGCCACTTGAGGATCAGAGGCTGGGCTTGGATCACTCAGGCCAATCTTGTTTATTGATTTCACAGCAAATACATACTCTGCTCCAGATGTAAGGCTTACAACAGTAAATTCAGTGTTTCTTGTATTTTGGACAGCCACAACCCAGTCCTCATCTTCAGTTTTCCTGTACTCAACACTGTATCCAGTTATTGGTGCTCCACCATCAAATAGTGGCTTGTTCCAAGTAATAGTGATGGAGCTCTTTGTTGAATCAATTATTTTAGGTTTAGCTGGTGGGGATGGTAAAAACTGTGGGTCTTCTGCTTTAGTTAATGGACACGGGTGACTTGGAAGACTTAAACCAGCAGCATTTTCTGCATAAACATGATACTCATATTCACATCCTTCCCGCAGATTGGAAGCCTTAACTCTTAGGTCATACACCGGCCTTTTATTTACACGAACCCAACGCAGACCTGTCTTCTCACGCTTTTCAATTACATAACCACAAATTTCGCTACCTCCATCAGAAGCAGGTCTTTCCCAGCAGATTGTCATTGCCTCAGCTGTTACACTAGTGACTTCAACGTTTGTGGGTGGTGATGGGACAGTGAATGGATCTATAGCTTTAGCAGGATCACTTTCAAGGGGTTCACCAACTCCAAATTTATTTACACCCAGAACTCTGAATATGTACTCATTACCTTTGAGAAGCTTAGTGACTTTGCATGTTGTAGCTTTCATCTCTCCATGTACTACTGTCCAAGTAAGGCGACTTGTTTCACGCTTTTCAATAATATAGTGGGAAATTTCTGCACCACCATTTTCTTGAGGTGGTCCCCAACTCAGTGTGCATTTTTCAGCTGTGAGGCCTGTAACTTCCAGAGGCCCTGATGATGGTCCTGGTCGATCAAGCACCTTACAGTTTACTGCTAATGATCTTGTACCAGCAACATTCTGTAAAGTTAATACATACTGTCCAGAATCTCTTCTGATGCAGTCTTTGACAGTTATGTTAGTGTTGAAGTTTGTAGATGAGATCTCAACCCTAGCTTTACCCTCAATTTCTTTACCATCCTTTGTCCATGAAATGACTGGATGAGGACGACCAGCTATATCTGCATTGATCTGTAGGACTTCTCCAGCTTTCAGAACTACTAATTGTCTAAATTTGTCATCCATCATGATAGTTGGTGCCTCAACATCATCTTTTACAGTGACAGGGCCTGTGTTCTCAGATGGCTTACTGAACAATCCATTTGCATTCCTAGCAATGACATGGAAATCATATCGCTGATCCTCTGTAAGACCTGTAATATCAAAGAATGTTTCCTGGACATTGGTGAAATTGCACTTCAGCCACCGCCCATCTGGAAGTTCTTTTCGTTCAATAATGTAACCCGTAACCATAGCTCCACCATCATACTCAGGTTTTGTCCAAGACAATGAAACAGTTGTTCTAGTGATATTTGTCACTGTAGGTTGACCTGGAGGATCACATGGATCTCTTGCAGCCACAGCTTCAGAGGCTTTGCTGCATTTCCCAATTCCAGCAATGTTTTCACCATAGATGCGAAATTCATATAATAAGCCCTCTTCAATGCTGGTCACTTTGAATTGTGTATCAGTAATAAGGCCTCGGTTTATCTTTGTCCAGAGAATGCTACTGGGTTCTTTGCATTCTAAGTGGTATCCAAGTATTGAACTACCCCCATCACTGGCTGGTCTATTCCATTCAACAACCATATGGGTCTTAGTAGCATCAGTAACTCGAACAGCAGAAGGTGGGCCAGGTGGCATAAAGGGATACTGAGCAATAACTAATGATGAATCAACAAAGTGGCTTTTTCCATATCGGTTCTCTGCACAAACACGGAACTGATACTCAGAACCCTGGGTCAAGTGGGAAACTTTGATTGAAGTCCGGGCAACTGTTGCTGACACAATTTGCCATGCAGTGGTGGTAGTATCTCGCTTCTCTACCACATAATTGTTTATTTGGCAACCACCATCATATTCTGGTGGATCCCAAGACAATGATACATTATCAGCACTAACTTCATCAATTTTAATTGGCCCTGGTGGCCCAGGTTTGTCAAGGACAATGACACTAATTTCAGCAGATTTGGTGCCAATTGCATTACTTAATGTAATTTCATACATTCCAGAATCCTCTCTGGCAGCATCTTTAATAACAATTTTACTTGAGGTCTTAGATGTTTGAACATTTACCCTAGTTGTTTGTTTTAATAGATGGCCATCTTTCTTCCATGAGACCTCTGGTAGAGGTCTGCCTCTAAATGGAACATCTATTTTGAGATCATCTCCAGCTTTCACACTGTAAGTGTTGAATAAGAGATTGATAATAGGTTCGATTTGAATGTCCTTTGCAATCACAGGTGCACCAAGTTGCTTTGGATCACTCTTTCCTTTGTCATTTACAGCAATAATTCTAAACAAATATTCTTCACCTGAAGTCAGGCCATCAATAGTTGCTTCTAGAGCCTTAACCGTGGCACACACAGTCCATTTTTCACTACCTTTAGTTTGCATCTCAATAATGTAACAAGTAATTTTGCTGCCACCATCATGATCTGGTTTCTCCCATGAAAGACTAACACTTTTTTGAGTCACATCCACAAGGGTGACTTTACCTGGTGACAAAGGTGCTTCAGACACTTTAACAGCATCTTTAGTTTCTGCTGGCAAACCAACACCATGTTCATTGACAGCTAATACACGGAAATAGTAAAGTCCTCCCTCTCGTAAGTCATCGACTCTAAATGAATTCCTGACACAGTTATTTGTAACAGTAGTGTATGCCATTCTTGCAGATTCACGTTTCTCTACGATATAATTTGTTATCTTGGCTCCACCATCAATGAGAGGAGGCTCCCAAGAAAGAGTTACTGAGTTTCTCTTGACATCTTTAATATCAAAGTTAAGAGGCTCACTTGGAGAATCTAGTACTCTAACATTTACAAACGCTGATTTTGTGCCACTGTTATTTTCCAGAGTTAAAACATATTTTCCACCATCATATCTGTTTACATTGTCAATTACAAGCATAGTATAGGAGCTGGTTATTTCAACTTGTGCTCGTTCAGCTAATGGACTATCAGCTTTTTCCCACTTGACTTCAGGTTCAGGTCTTCCCTTGATAGTAACAAACAAACGAAGTGTTGCACTTGCTCGTACTGTGACTATTTTCCTGAGTTCAGCATCTAATTCAATCTCTGGAGCTTCAAGTTTTTCAGCTGCAATCACAGAGCCTGGGACATCAGCATGTTCCCCAACTCCTTCAACATTGACAGCCAAGACCCTGAAGGTGTATTCTGCATTTTCCTTCAGGTGTTTTGCAGTATAGTGTGTTGTTTGTATACCAGTTGGTGGTGTGCATGTGGTCCACTCATCCTCAGAAACTTCTTTCATCTCAACAATATATCCCGTTATGGATGCACCACCATCATAGATTGGTTTGCTCCAGGCAAGGGTCACTGTGGTGCTTGAGTGGTCAGTTACTTTAGGATTGTTTGGAGGACCAGGTGGATATGTTGCATCACAAGCTTTGAAAAGTTCTGATGCCTTACTTGGCTGCCCTACACCAGCAGCATTTTCAGCTGAAACACGGAATTCATAGTAGTGGCCTTCTGTAAGTCCAGTAACTCTAAATCGTAAGTCAGTCAGTCTCTTTTTATTGCATTTTGTCCATCGGATGCCTTCTTTGTCACGTTTTTCAAGAATATAGCTATCAATTTCTGAACCACCATTATCTTTTGGCCGCTCCCATGTGATAACCATAGAATCTCTTGTTACAGCACTTGCTTCTGGCATGGAGGGTGCACTTGGTGGCTTGAATGGATTGCGTGCCACTACAGGCTCAGATTCAAGGGGTTCTCCCACTCCATATTTGTTAACTGCCATAACTCTGAAAATATACTCATTTCCAGGCAGAAGTTTGGTCACTTTATAACTAACAGCTTGGATTTTAGGTTCAACTACAGTCCAAGACAGCCTACTAGTTTCTCTCTTCTCAATAATATAATGAGAAATACTAGCACCACCATCATGTGAAGGATGACCCCAAGATAAATAGCATTTCTCAGCTCTTACACCAGTGACTTTTAGTGGGCCATCTGGAGGACCAGGTCTATCAAGAACCTTCACATTTACTGGTATTGATTTAATTCCACCAACATTGCTGAGATTAAGCACATAATGTCCGCTATCAACTCTAATGCAGTCCTTTACTGTAAGTACTGTTCGCTGGATGGTGGTTTTAACTTCCATTCTTGGAGTTGTCTTATCAATTTCCATTCCATCCTTTAACCATGTAATATCCGGAAGAGGTTTTCCAAAAATGTCAGCATCAATGGTAAAAGTTTCCCCAGCATTAACGACAATAACATCCTTAAACTTTGAATCCATTGAAGCTGTTGGAGCTTCAATTTCATCTTTAGCAGTAATTGGTCCAGTGGTTTCAGACGGTTCACTTAAAATGCCTGAGGAATTTCTTGCAATTACCCTAAACTCATATCTTTCTTCCTCTGTTAATCCCGTGCATGTGAATTCAGTGTCAATAATGTTGGCGAAGCTGGCCTTCATCCAGCGGCCTTCAGGTAATTTTTTCTTCTCCACAATATAACCTGTGATTTTACTGCCACCATCATATTGTGGGATTGTCCACTGAAGGGTTACATGGTTTCTAGTGATAACTATAGCTTCAGGAGTGCCAGGTGGATCACAAGGGTCACGGGCAACAGCACATTCTGAGACCTTGCTTGGAGCACTAGTGCCAACTATGTTTTCTGCATATACTCTGTATTCATATTCAATGCCTTCTTCAAGATCATTTGTCTTAAATCGAGTGTCTGTAATGAGAAGCTTGTTTAACTTATTCCACAAAATGCTGTTTCTTTCTTTACGTTCAATATGGTAACCAATAATAGCGCTGCCTCCATTGTTCATTGGAGCTTTCCATTCAATAACCATATGATCTTTTGTTGCTGAGGAAACAAATGGGGTACCAGGTGGACCAGGTTCCTTGAAAGGGTACTTTACAAGAACTGGTGGTGAATCCAATGAAGTGCTCTTCCCATATCTATTTTCAGAAAAAACTCTAAATTGATATTCTGAACCTGTTTTCAGCTTACAAATTTTGATAGTTGTCCTTGCAACAGTTGCTGACACAATCTGCCAATTTGTTGTAGTTGTATCTCGTTTTTCAACAATGTAATTGTTTATTTGACAACCTCCTGTGTAAACTGGTGGTTCCCATGAAATGGTTACAAAATTAGCACTTACTTCATCAATTTTCAGGGGTCCAGTTGGTGGACCAGGCTTATCAAGAACAATAATTCCAAGCTCTTCTGTCGTTGCACCAGCACTGTTTGTGGCAGTCACTGTGTACTTGCCAGAATCATCTCTATTAGCTTCTTTAATATGAAGAACTGTTGAGTTCATTGTACTTGAAATATTAACCCTAGTTGTCTCCTTGAGTGAATGTCCATCTTTTTTCCATAAAATCTTTGGTGTTGGACGTCCGAACACTGGAATCTCTATTTTAAGATCATTGCCAGACTGAACACTATAAGTATTGCATGTTAGTTTAAAACTGGGTTCAATAGTTATGTCTTTGGCAATAACAGGAGCAGCTAATGGCCTTGGATCACTCTTTCCTTTATCATTGTAGGCTATGATACGGAAGAAATATTCCTGACCAGAACTTAACCCTGTAACAGTGCCTTCACATGCCTTTGTTATGGTTGCAACTACCCATTCCTCTGTTCCTTTTGGCTGCATTTCAATGAAGT
Organism: Cyphomyrus plagiostoma; assembly: GCA_019775915.2. Classification (NCBI taxonomy): domain Eukaryota; kingdom Metazoa; phylum Chordata; class Actinopteri; order Osteoglossiformes; family Mormyridae; genus Cyphomyrus; species Cyphomyrus plagiostoma. The sequence continues at coordinate 8,930,527 of JABFEA020000038.1, forward strand.
AGCCTACAATTCTACTGCCACCATCATATTCTGGTTTCTCCCATACTAAAGAGACACTAGTTTTAGTCACGTCTGTTAATGTGACTTTTCCTACCGGCAATGGGATTTCTGCTGCTTTCACTGCATCCTGGGTTTCAGCAGGAAGACCAACACCAAATTCATTCTCAGCCATAACTCTAAAGTAATAAATTGCTCCTTCTTTGAGATCTCCTACCCGGAAGCTTGTCTTAGTGCACTTAGTAGTAACATTGGAGTATCCAATTCTGTTTGATTCACGTTTATCAATGACATAATTCTTAATCTTTGCACCTCCATCAATGAGTGGTGGTTCCCATGCAATAGTTACACTGTTCCTTGTAATATCCTTTACTGAAAAATTCACAGGAGCTCCTGGTGTATCCAGTACTTTAACAGACACAAATGCAGACTTTGATCCACTGTTGTTTTCCAAATTCAGTATATACTTTCCAGCATCATTTCTGTCACATACATCAATTGATAATTGAGTATAGTCAGAACCCTTTTCAATTTGTGCCTTTTCAGATATCTCTCCTTCATCTTTAGACCAGCTCACCTCTGGGACTGGATTACCTTTGAAAGGTATATTGATTCTCAGGGAACCTCCGGCACGCACCACAACACCTTTTCGTAGTTCAGAGTCAAGTTCAATTTCTGGTGCCTCCATTTTATCTTCAGGCTTTACAATGCCAGGAATAGCTGCTGGTTCACCAACACCTATCCTGTTGATGGCACATATTTGAATTTTATATTCTTGATGTTCTATAAGTTTGGTTATTTCAAATGTATTGATAGGCAGGCCAGTTGGTGGTGTGCATGCAATCCATTCTTCCTCTTCAGCTTTACAGATCTCCACAACGTATCCCTGAATCTCACTTCCCCCATCATAAATTGGTTTGTTCCATGCTATTGAAATTGAACTTTTAGTGGTGTGAACCAGATGTGCATTAGTTGGTGGGCCAGGTTTAAACATTGGATCACAGGCTTTATAGTATACAGTTGGTGGACTTGGTTGACCAACTCCTGCTGCATTTTCAGCAGATAATCTAAATTCATATTCATGATCTTCTGTCAGGCCCGTTACTCTGAAACGTAGATCTGTAACTCTGCGCTTGTTGCATTTTGTCCATCTGACTCCAGTTCTGTCTCGTTTCTCTACAATGTACCCAACAATTTCATTTCCCCCATCACTTGTTGGTCTGGTCCAGCACACAGTCATTGAATCCCTTGTGATATTAGTTACTTCGAGTTCTTGTGGCGGCCCAGGAGGGACAAATGGATTTTTCATTATCACTGGTGCTGATTCTAGTGGTTCACCAACACCATATTTGTTGACTGCCATTACACGGAAAATATATTCATTTCCTTTTAAAAGCTTAGTTACTTTAAACATGGTAGCTCCGCAGTCACTAGCAACTACGGTCCAAGCAAGACGACTTGTTTCTCTCTTCTCAATAACATAATGAGAAATCATGCTACCTCCATCATGACAAGGAGGGAGCCATGAGAGAGTGCATTTTTCAGAAGTTACTCCAGTAACACTAAGTGGCCCTTCAGATGGTCCAGGTCTGTCCAGTACTTTAACATGGAATGGGACTGTCTTGCTGCCAGCAACATTAATTAACTGCAAGGTATACTGGCCACCATCAATTCTTATCGCATCTTTAACAATAATCATTGCTTTGAGGTCAGTATTCTTGATCTCAGCTCTTGCAGTATTTTCCAATTCTTGATCACCCTTGAACCACTGAGCTGTTGGGATTGGCTTTCCATGTACATCAGCATAGAGTTTAAATGTATCTCCTGCATTTACAACAATAACCTGGTTGAATTCTGGGTCTGTTTCAAATGTTGGAGATTCAACTTCATCCTTTGCAGTGATTGATCCGGTATTCTTTGATGGTTTGCTAATGGTTCCAGCTGCATTCTTTGCAATAACTCTAAAGTCATATTTGCAGTCTTCAGTCAAACCAGTAATAGTAAACTCTGTTTCAATAATGTTTGCAAAACTGGCTTTCATCCACCGTCCTTCTGGCAGGTCTCGTTTCTCCACAATGTAACCAGTTATTATACTGCCTCCATCATATTCTGGCTCTGTCCACTTCAGTTTGACTGAATGTCTATTGACAAAGATAGCATCTGGGTTACCTGGTGGATCACATGGATCACGTGCAATGCAGCCCTCAGATAATTTGCTACAACTACCAATTCCAACAATATTTTCAGCATAGACTCTGAACTCATATTCAATACCCTCTTCCAAAGGACTTGTTTTAAAGCGAGTATCCTGAATAAGTGTTTTGTTAATCTTTGTCCAAAGGATGCTGTTTTTCTCTTTTCTTTCCAAATGATACCCAATTATACTACTACCACCATCAGAAATTGGCTTGTGCCACTCCACAACCATGTGATCCTTTGAGACTGATGCCACAAAAGGTGTTCCAGGAGGACCTGGTTCTTTGTACGGGTACTGCGCAACAACAGGATCAGAGTCTATTGCATAACTTTTGCCATATCGATTTTCTGCAAATACTCTGAACTGATATTCTGCTCCAGTTTTCAAATTGGTCACTTTAAGAGTAGTTCTTGCAACTGTAGCAGACACGATTACCCAGTTTGTAGTGGTTGTGTCCCGCTTTTGAACAATATAGTTTGAAACCTGGCAGCCGCCAGTATACTTTGGTGGTTCCCAAGACACTGTGATGCTTTCAGCACTAATGTCTTCAAGTTTAATGGGTCCAGTTGGTGGGCCAGGTTTGTCAAGTGTAATGATTTCAAAAGTAGTTTCCTTTTGTCCAAGAACATTGGAAACTGTGATAGTGTATATGCCACCATCATCTCTTGTTGCTTCTTTTATACTTAGGTTTGTGTGGTGTAGAGTGTCAACAACATTAACTCTTGTAGTCTGTTTAAGAGGTGAGCCATCCTTTGTCCAAATAATATTTGGTTTGGGACATCCAGCAATAGGGATTTCAACTTTGAGATCATAGCCAACTTGTACACTGTAACTGCTGGACGGGGACCTGACATCTGGAGCAATAACAAGGTCTTTTGCTTGTACTGGAACAGCTAGTAGTCTAGGGTCACTCATTCCTTTGTCATTGACCGCAATAACTCTAAACACATATTCCTCTCCCTGGGCTAAATTGCTTACTACAGTGTCCAGGGTTTTAACTTGAGCACATACAGACCATTTCTCAGCATCCTTAGCTTGCATTTCCACAACATAGTAAAGAATTCTGCTACCTCCATCATGCTCAGGCTTTTCCCAGGAAAGAGAAACACTACTGCGTGTTACATCAACAACTGTGACTTTACCCGGAGGCTGGGGTACTTCAGAAACTTTCAGAGATTCGGGTGTTTCTGCAGGAAGTCCAATTCCATGTTCATTTTCAGCAAGAACTCTAAAGAAGTAATTGGAGCCTTCTTGAAGTGCTTCAATTTTCCATGACATTTTATGGCAGTTTGTGATGACAGTTGAATAGGCCTTTCTTGTGCTTTCACGTTTCTCAACAATATAATTTTTGATTTTAGCTCCACCATCCAATAAAGGAGGTTCCCATGTAAGTGTTACAGAACTTTTTGTGATCTCTTTCACTCTGAAGTTGATGGGTTCACTTGGTGTGTCAAGTACTCTGACACTGATAAAGACAGACTTCACTCCACTAGCATTTTCTGCAGTAACTGTATACTTTCCACTATCAAACCTGTCAACATTTTCAATCGTGAGGGATGTATAACTACTAGTTGTATCAATCTGAGCTGTATCCTTGATCTCACCATCAGCTTTGTCCCACTTAATATCAGGGACAGGTCGTCCTCTAATTGGAATGAATAATCTTAATGATCCTCCTGCTCTAACGGTGATCATTTTCCTTAATTCCGGATCAAGATCAAGATCAGGTGCTTCAATCTTTTCCTCTACAACAATTGTTCCTGAGATATCTGCATGTTCACCAACACCTGCCTTGTTTATAGCATAAACTCTGAATTTATACTCTTGTTTTTCTTGCAGTTTTTTAACTTCAAAGTGTGTTTGCGTGATACCTGATGGAGGAGTATACATTGTCCATTCTTCAGAGGGTACCTCACATGCCTCAACGATGTATCCTTGAATCTCACAACCACCATCATAAATTGGTTTCCCCCAGGAAAGGAAAACTGATGTCCGTGAAATATCAGCCACTTTAGCATTATTCGGAGGACCTGGTTTGAAAATAGGATCTAGGGCCTTATAATAAACAGATGAGGAGCTTGGTGCTCCAACTCCAGCAGCATTCTCAGCTGAAACTCTAAATTCATAGCTGCGACTTTCAAGTAGTCCAGTAACCCTAAAACGCAGTTCGCTTACTGAGCGCTTATTGCATCTTGTCCATCTAACTCCTTCTTTGTCACGTTTTTCAATTATATATCCTGCAATTGGATTTCCTCCATCCTTAGCGGGTCTTTCCCAGGTTACAACCATTGAATCTTTTGTGACATTAGAAACTTCTACCGCTGTTGGTGCATCAGGAGTTACAAATGGATTTTTTGCAATCACTGGTTCTGATTCAAGTGGTTCACCAATTCCATATTTGTTTACTGGAATGACACGGAAGATGTACTCATTTCCCTCCAAAAGTTTTGTAATTTTAAGATTAAGAGTCTGTACTTTAGATTCAACAACAGTCCAAACTAATCGGCTGGTTTCTCTCCTTTCAACAATATAATGAGTCACATCACTGCCACCATCTTGCTGTGGTGGTTTCCAAGAAATGAAGCATTTCTCACTTGCTACACCATAAATGGAAATTGGGCCTTCAGGTGGCCCAGGTCTATCTAAGACTTTGACATTGACATTAACTGATTTTTCTCCTCCAACATTCTTCAGTACTAGAGTGTACTGGCCACCGTCAACCCGAATTGCTTCTTTTACACTCAATGTAGTAGTGAAGTCTGTATTTTTAATCTCAAGGCGAGCTGTGTTTACTAGTTCTTCATTTCCTTTTATCCAATGGACTGTAGGTATAGGTTTTCCAAAAATTTCTGCATCAATCTTGAAGTTCTCCCCAGCATTTACGACAATTGCTTGAGTATATTTTGAATCTATGGTAATGCGAGGTGGATCAACTTCATCCTTTGCAGTGATTGCGCCAGTACTTTCTGAAGGATTACTGAAAACACCTGCAGCATTTCTTGCAATGACACGGAACTCATACCTTTGTTCCTCAACTAAGCCTGTCACAACAAATTCAGTATCAATTATACTTGTAAAACTGGCCTTCATCCAACGGCCACCAGGCAGTTCTTTTTTCTCAACAAGATATCCAGTTATTTTGCTTCCACCATGAAACTCTGGCTTTGTCCATCTGAGAGTAACAGAATTTCTTGTGACAATAACAGCTTCAGGAGTGCCTGGACATTCACATGGATCTCTTGCAACATGTATTTCTGATTGCTTGCTAACCTTACCAATTCCCACAATATTTTCAGCATAAACTCTAAATTCATATTCAATACCCTCTTCAAGACCAGTGACTTTAAATCTTGTGTCTTGAATGAGCGTCTTGTTTTGTTTAACCCAAAGAATACTGTTCCTTTCCTTACTTTCAAGGTGATATCCAAGTATCTTACTTCCACCATCATCTGAAGGTTTATTCCATACCACTACCATGCTTTCCTTCGTAGAGGATTGCACTGAAGGTGTTCCTGGAGGTCCAGGAAGCTTAAATGGATATTGTGCAACAACGGACTCTGAAACAAGAACAGAACTCTTTCCATATCTGTTTTCAGCTGCAATTCTGAATTGGTATTCAGTACCAGTTTTTAACCTTGCAGCTTTAATTGTTGTTCTAGCTACAGTTGCTGACACAATCTGCCAATTTGTAGTGGAGGTATCTCTCTTTTCTACAATATAATTGTTGATTGAACAACCACCATCATATTCTGGAGGCTCCCATGACAAAGCCATACTGTCAGCAGTGACTTCATCTATTTTGATCGGTCCCGTTGGTGGACCTGGCTTATCAAGAACAACAATTTTAATTTCAGCTGTTGCTTCTCCAGCAGTATTTGAAAGTTTAATGGTGTATTGGCCAACATCATCTCTGCAGGCCTCTTTGATTACAAGATACAAATGTCTTTCTGTGATCTCAGAATTAACTCTGGTAGTTTCTTTCAAAGTGACACCATCTTTTTGCCAGGAGACAGCTGCTTTGGGACGAGCAACATAGGGAACATCTACTTTCAAATCATCTCCAGCCAGAACACTGAATGCAAAGAATAAAAGTTTGAATGATGGAACAATGATAAGATCTTTAGCAATAACAGGAACACTAAGTTGGCGAGGATCGCTTATTCCTTTCTCATTCATTGCAGATACACGGAACAGGTATTCTTCACCTTGTGTAAGACCTGCAACAACTGCTTCATTGACTTTTACAGTCAAGCACTCAGTCCATTTTTCACTGCCTTTGCTTTGCATTTCAACAATATACCCTGTGATTCTACTGCCTCCATCATGGTCTGGTTTCTCCCATGACAGTGTCACACTATTGCTTGAGACATCTTGAAGAGTGACTTTTCCTGGTGGAAGGGGCTTTTCGGAAACTTTGACTGACTCAGTAGTCTCAGTTGGAAGACCAATTCCATATTCGTTTTCAGCTAAAACTCTAAAGAAATAGTTTCTTCCTTCCTCCAACTGGCCAATTTTCCAACTTGTTTTGTGGCAGCTAGTACTAACAGTTGAGTATGCTTTTCTTGTTGATTCACGTTTTTCTATAATGTAATTTCTTATCCTAGAACCTCCATCTATTAAAGGAGGGTCCCAGATCAGTGATACTGATTCTTTGGTGACTTCTTTTATCATGAGATTTTGTGGTGCTCCAGGAGTATCCAGTACTCTGACATTAACAAAGGCTGTCTTGCTCCCTGAGCCATTTTCCACTGTCAAAACATACTTTCCACTGTCGAATCTGCTTACATTTTCAATTAATACAGATGTAAATGATGACGTGCTCTCAATAGTTGCTCTCTCAAGTGGTTCTCCATGTTCTCTTGACCATTTCACTTCAGGAGCAGGTCTTCCTCTTATAGGCACAAACAGTCTTAGTGTGCCACAAGCTCTGATGTTGACAACTTTCCGAAGTTCTGCATCAAGCTCAATTTCTGGTGGAATCTCCCTGTCTTCTGCCTTTGGTGATCCAGGAACAGATGCTGGCTCTCCGACTCCCTCACAGTTAATGGCAGAAATATTAATTCGGTATTCTTGGTTTTCTTTTAAATTGGTAATTGTAAATGATGTCAATGTTAGTCCTTCTTGAGGAGTAACAATTGTCCATTCATCTTCCTCTGGAAGGCAAGTTTCAACAATATATCCTGTAATGTCCGATCCACCATCATATACTGGCTTATTCCATGCAAGAGTAATTGATGACTTAGTTGTGTCTAGCACTCTTGGATTTCCTGGTGGGCCAGGCTGGAAGATGGTGTCACAGGCTTTATAAAATGGACTACAGGAACTTGGTACACTTAAACCTGCAGTGTTCTCAGCAATAATTCTAAATTCATACTCATGTCCTGGTGTCAGTCCAGATACTTTGTACCTTAGATCAGTTACTGTTCTTTTGTTGCATTTAACCCAACGGAGACCAGTTTTGTCTCTCCTTTCAATAATGTAATTGGAAATATTGCTTCCACCATTGTATTCCGGATGCCCCCAGCAAACGACCATTGAATCCTTAGTGATAGTTGTTACTTCAGGAGTTTGTGGAGGATCAGAGGGCACATAAGGGTTAATTGCCATAACTGGCTCAGATTCAAGGGGTTCACCAACTCCATACTTATTAACAGCCATAACTCTAAAGATATACTCATTTCCTTTAAGCAGCTTAGTCACTTTAAATCGGTTAACTTGTAAATCTGATGCTACATTTGTCCATGCAAGTCTGCTTGTTTCACGTTTTTCAATTATGTAATGTTCAATCTTTGCACCACCGTCATGTGAAGGTGGCAACCATGACAGAATACATTTCTCAGCAGTGACATCTGTAACAGCAAGTGGACCATCAGGTGGACCTGGCCTGTCAAGAACCTTAACATTAAAAACATGTTTAGCAAATCCTCCAGGGTTACTAGCAGTCAACATGAATGCACCTCCATCTCTTCTTAAGGAGTCTTTATTGATCAATAATGTGCTGAAGTCAGTTGTTTTGATTTCAATTTTTGCTGTGTCCTCAAGTTCCTTTCCTTCTTTTGTCCAAACCATGGATGGTAAGGGTCGGCCAGTAGCTTCAGCTTCTAATTTAAAGACTTCCCCTGCTTTTATCACTATGACGTTACTGAACTTAGCATCAACTAAAAGTTTTGGCTCCTCAATGTCATCTCTGCAGGTAATTGTTTCTGATGGTTTAGATGGCTTACTTACAGCACCAGCTGAATTGCGAGCAAGAATGCGGAATTGATATGATGTGTCTTCCTTCAGTCCACTTACAGTATATACTCTCTCAAGAATATTACCGAAGTTTGCCTTAAGCCAGCGTCCATTTGGTAAGTCTTTCTTTTCAACTGTGTATCCGGTTATAGGGAATCCACCATCACCTTCAGGCTTTGTCCATTGAACTGTCACTTCATGTCTAGTTATGTTGATTGCTATTGGTTGACCAGGTGGATCCACAGGATCAAGAGCAAATGTTTCTTCTGAAGGCTTACTTGGTTTACCCACACCAGCTATGTTTTCAGCAGCAACACGGAATTCATAAGATATTCCATCTGTGAGTCCTGTGGATTTGAAAATATTTCCTACTACCAGGGCTTTGCTGACTTTTTGCCACAATATACTGTTCTTTTCTTTCCTTTCAATGTGATATCCTAAAATAGGACTACCACCATCAGAATTTGGCTCATTCCATGTAATGGTCATTGTTTCTTTAGTGAAAGCAATAACTTGTGGAATACCTGGTGAGCCAGGCACTGTAAATGGATATGCAGCAATCACAGAATCAGATATGATACAAGGTCCACTACCATACCGATTTTGTGCTTTAACACGGAACTGATACTGAACTCCTGTGGTAAGACGAGCAGCTTTAAATGTAGTACGAATTACTGTTGCTGCAAGTTCAACCCATGATGTGCCTGTGGTTTCCCTCATTTCAACAATATAATTATTAATGGGTACTCCTCCATCATTCTCCGGTGAATCCCATGACAATGTTATATAATCACATGAAATTTCATCAAATTTAATTGGCCCTTTTGGAGGTCCAGGAATATCATGAACTTGAACTGTGATATTTTCTGTCACGGTCCCAAGAATGTTCTTTCCTGTCATTGAGTATTGTCCACCATCCTTCCTTTTACACTCACTTATATTCAAAATAGTTGAAGTAGCAGTATTTTCAGTATTTATTCTTTGCGTCTGTTTAAGATCTTGATCCTCTTTCTTCCAGGATACTGTTGGTCTTGGACGACCCAAAACAGGAATTTCCACTTTTATATTATCACCTGCTTTAGCAATGACTAATTTCTGGTATACTCCACGTAGGTCAAATGCAGGCACTGTTGTTTGTTCCTTAATAACAACAGGTCTGCTTTCACGAGGATCACTTCTTCCACAGGAATTAACAGCCATAATGCGAAACACATATTCCTCATTTTCACTTAAATGTGATGCTGTGTAGTCAAGAGCTTTCACTGTTGTCAGATGAGACCACTGCTCTGCACTTTTCTTTTGAGCTTCTAGTACATATCCTGTAATTCTACTGCCACCATCATGTTTTGGTTTTGTCCATGTAAGAGTGGCATAATCCTTACCAATTTCTGTGACATTAAGGTTTTCAGGAGCTGTGGGAGCTTGAGATGCTCTGATTGGTTCAGAAGTTTCGGCTGGTTCCCCAATACCATATTCATTTTCAGCTGCTACTCTGAAATAATATTCAGAGCCCTCTGTCAGATTTGGAACTTTAAATGAACACTTCTGCCAGTTTGTGATGATAGTTGAGAATGCTTTTCGAGTGGCATCCCGCTTCTCAATAATGTAATTAGTAATCTTTGAGCCACCATCAATAATGGGGATTTCCCACTGAAGAGTAATGCTGTCTTTGGTAATTTCTCTTGGCTTCAAGTTGATAGGTGGTCCTGGAGAATCCAAAATTCTTACATTCACAAATCCAGTCTTTGTCCCAGCAACATTTTCTAAAGTCAAGATGTATTTTCCAGCATCATTTCTTGTACAATCTGGAATAACTAAAAGAGTGTATGACTCTGTGGTATCAATGTGTGCACGGCCCTTAAGCGGTATGTCTTCTTTCTTCCAGGTGACCTCAGGTGTTGGACGACCTTTGATTGGCACAAAAATACGTATGGAGCCTCCTGCCCTAACAACTAGAGTTCTCCTTAGTTCTGCATCAAGTTCAAAATCTGGAATTTCTTCACGGTCTACAACCTCAACAAGTTCTTCCACTTGGGCTGGCTCTCCAATACCTTCATCATTAATTGCACTCACTCTGAAACTATATTTTACACCAGGCTTTAAGTTTGCAACAACAAATTCAGTAATTCTCAGCGCAGTGCCTGTTGTATCTTTAATCCAATCATCGTCTCCTTCTTTTTTGTGCTCAACAATATACCCAGTAATATCTAATCCACCATCATAATGTGGTTTTCCCCACTTGAATGTTGCAGTTGTTTTAGTTGTATCAGTAATTCTTGGATTGGATGGAGGCCCTGGTGGATCTGAAAGATCAATTTAACAAAGATTTAACAGTTATACTGAGTCAAAGTGTTCTACAAAAAATGTTCTACATTTCAGTAAACCAAATCACTTAAGAACATTTACTTACATGCTATATCCTTGGTCATCACATGGTGAGATGGGTCACTTGGTTCTCCAAAGCCAGCCTTGTTTTCTGCTGTCACCCTGAATTCATATTCAACTCCTTCACTGAGGCCTTGTACTTTGTAACGGAGATCAGAGATAGATTTTTTCGATGCTCTAACCCATCTCAAACCTTTTCTTTCTTTTCTTTCAACACTGTAGCCCAGGATATCACTTCCTCCATCATTAATGGGTCTCTTCCAGGAAATAGTCACAGTGCTTTTGCTTACATTATCAATTTCTGGTTTTGAAGGTGGTCCTGGTGGACCTAAAATTTGTAAAAAGTAAACATTCAGAAATTTCTCAATACACATGTGATACGTAGACAAAATACATACTGTAGTCCATTTAGCTCAACTTACCAAAACTATCCACCATTTTCACAGGACCTGATTGAGTTGCATCTCCAATGCCATACTGATTCACAGCAGACACGCGGAAGATATATTCATTGCCTTGGATTAGTTTGCTTGCAACAAAGCGGCAATCCATAACATTTTCAGCTAACATGGTCCAAAGTAGTCGACTGGTTTCTCTTTTCTCTAAAGTGTAGGACTTAATTGGAGATCCTCCATCTTCATCTGGCGGCAACCATGTTAAAGTGACTTTTTCAGCAGACACTGAGCTGGCTTCAATGGGACCAGGAGGTCCAGGAACATCCAGAACTTTTACTTTTACATGTTCTTCTTTGATTCCAAATGGATTACTTGCGGTAATAGTATATTCCCCAGTGTTCTTTCTACTTGCATACTTAATTGATAGGGTAGATGACGTTGGTGTACTTGTAACCTGACAAACATCAGACGGCTTAAGCTCTCTTCCCCCTTTAGACCATACAGAAGTTGGTGGAGGTTTTCCAAGGATGCTTGTTGCATTTATTACAATAGTTTCACCAGCTTTAACAGTGAGACCATCCTTCACATCTGGATCAATAGTAATAGCCGGTGGCTCTGTAAAGGTTATGGTAAAATATTATTTTCAAAGACACAAAAATCTATTTGTGTTTAAAAATAATTATTTCATAATCAACATCTTACCATATTCATCCTTGCACACAAGAATGTCGGTTTGCTCTGATGGAGGACTAATTGCTCCTGCTGCATTTTTTGCTCTTATTCTGAATTCACATTTGCTTCCCTCCTGTAAGTCTGTCACTGTGAACGCACAAGTCTGAATATTTACATGGTTAGCTTTCATCCAGACTTTTCCAGCGATGTCACGTTTTTCAACAATATATCCTGTTAGTTTGTGACCACCATCATATTTTGGTGCAGTCCACATAAGTGTAACTGAACTTCTTGTTATGCTAATCACATCTGGTTTTCCAGGTGGATCTAAAAGAAAAAAAGGGCATAAGACAGAAGAAGTTTTATTTTCAAACACAATAAAATCATATCAGAAAATAAATTATATAGCAAATTACCTATTGGATCCAGTGCAACCTGAGGCTCCGTAGGTCTGCTGGGTTTTCCAATACCTGCCATGTTTATAGCCATGACTCTAAATTCATACTCAAGACCTTCAGTTAAGCCAGTCACTCTACATTCTTTCATTCTCAGAGCTGTCTTGCTGGCTCTCTTCCACATCAAACTATTCCTGTCCTTGAATTCAACATGATATCCTGTGGATATGAGATTAACATGGGCCAATATTTTTCATGAGTACACATGTCTAAACTTGGAAATTGAAAATTCAAGTCATTAATTGAATTGAAATGTAATTACCAGTTATAGGAGAGCCTCCTGTGTTTCTTGGATCAGACCATACCAGCATTGCTGACTCTTGCCGTATAATTGTAATTTCTGGTGGAAGTGGTGCATCAGGTACATCTAGAGACAAAAATTATAGTAATTTAAAATCTTCTTTGATGCAGTAAAAATTGTCCAAGAAAAAAAATGACACTTACCAAATGGATGTTTAGCGACAATAGGATCAGATTTCAGCCATTCACCAACTCCATATTTGTTTTCTGCACAAACTCTAAAAATGTATTCTGTTCCATCATGCAGCCGTGTGACTCTCATAGTGGTTTTCTGTATAGCTGAAGCACAAGTAACCCATTTGTTAGCAGTTGAGTGTCTCTTCTCCAAAATGTAATTAGATATTTCTGATCCACCATCATCCACAGGAGGACCCCATTCCAACGTGATTGCATCTGCTGTGACTTCATAAAACATGATTGGGCCAGTGGGTATTCCAGGTTTTCCAACCACCTTGATGTTTACTACAGACTCCTTTGTTCCAGCACTGTTCTTTAGAATGATGGTATATTTATCTGCATCACTTCGCTGGCAGTCACGGATCAACAGAGTTGTGCTTGCTGCCGTTGACTCAAAAGAGATTCTGCCGCTGTCAGTTAAAGTTAGATTTTCACCTTTCTTCCATATGACAACAGGTATAGGTTTACCAATGATGGGGATATTTAAACGAACAGTGCTTCCCTCCTTTGCGACATAGCACATGTCTTGCAAACCTCTTAAGTCACAGTCTGGAGGAACTATAATAATATATAAAATTAAAAATTTTGTTAGTGATTTAACCGTTTACCAATGACTATTAAGTACCAACAAAGGTAGTCTGTATTTATCAACCAAAAGTAGTCTAAATCATTTCATAATAAAGACTGCACAAATATTTTAATGATGACCAGTACTTGAGTAGGTACTCTTCACTGCTTACCAATTTCATCTTTAGCCACAACTGTAAATTCCACTGGTGCACTTTCTCCAGCTTCATTCACTGCTTTCACTCTATAGGAATACCCCTTTCCTTCTTCAAGATCTTTTGCACTGTACTGCATGTTTTTAGATTTCACTAGTACTTTCCACTTATCTTCACCTTCCATGATTTCAAGCACATAGGCAGTGATGTGACTCCCACCATCAGTAATTGGTTTCTTCCAGCCGAGGGTACATGAATCTTTGGAGACTAGTAAAGCCTTCAAGTCTGTCACTGGACCAGGTTTTTCTGGGAAAATTGCATAAAAGAATAGCTCACATTTGGAGTCTTATATTATTCTATATCTGCATTGGCTCAATTTTCATTTTCGAATAAAATCGAGCTAATACAATGCACACACAGGACATTTTGCTTAATCGGTGCCATTTCTGTTCAGAGGACATTATATGTAGACGTGTGAAATTAATAGTATGTTAGTTAAAATACACGTTAGTTGTGTCACCAGGTTTTCACTCCATCCTGCTACCATAATACATTTCCACTCTTATAAAACTTTGCCATATTCTTTAAGTGCCATGTTCAACTGGAAGTTACATCATCTCAGTCCTCTTAAGACCATAGGAAAACCAAAAGTAAGTTATTTCATGTTCTTTTTTGATGATATTTTAATATGTCTGAGGCGGTTCATCTGAACATTAAGTACCGTTACCCAAATGTTCCTCATGCTCAGTGTTATCATATCATTAGCTTTGATAACGTGGCTATGGATCATGAATTTGCTAATTTTACGCTAAAACTACAAAAGTCACTCCTGTCACACTCAGTCCTGTCACACATATAAAGAGAAAAGTACATTGCAAGCATATTTAGTGATTTTTAATCTCTCTCTCTCTCTCTCGCTCTCTCTCTATACATATATATATATGTGCACATTAAAATGCACACATTATTGAGGGGAACACAAAATAACTAGTTCATATGACTATTATTAAACAGCTGTAGGAGGTTTTGATAACAGGACTGAAGTAAAATCAACCAAGTTCCACTTAAAGACCTTGAAAATGCACATTTTAAACAGTTGATTATGTGTGTGAAAAAATGAAATTTAGTTTTAAAGATTTATAACATGCACATGTCACCGATTCACCCAGATACACATTTTGTGTACATATCTGTGATCATAAATAAAAATTTCATATAATACAATACAATTTCACTCACCAGAGGCTCTAACAGCACCTGACGTTTCACATGGCTCACCAATACCATACTCATTTTCAGCCAAAACTCTGAAACAATAGGCCTTGCCTGTCTCCAAATTAGGAATCCTGAAAGATGTTTTAGGACAATCAGTGGCTACTGTGGACCATGCTTTTCTCTCTGCATCCCGCTTTTCAACAATATAACTTTTCACCGCACTTCCACCATCAGTTTGAGGGGGGTCCCAAGAAATTGATGCATGGTCCTTTGAAGTTTGTTTCACAGTAAGGTTGAGTGGTGGTCCAGGAGTATCTACATAAAATTCATAAAATTAATTAATCTTATATAACATTAATTAATAAAAAATATTGTTAAGGAATATCACATGTAGTCATTTTTATAATGTAGCTAATTAATATTGATGGAAAAACTTAAAACTTACCAAGAACTCTAACAACAATTGTGTACGTCTTGGTTCCACTGCTGTTTTCCAATGTTAATGTATATTTTCCTGCATCATACCTGTTCACATTCTCGATATATAACAGTGTGTCCCACTCTGATGTTTTGATCATGATTCCTTGTCTCTCTTTAAGGTTGGCATTTATTTTAGCCCAGGTTACCTTAGGAGCAGGCCTGCCCCTCAGTGGTACATAGAGTCTCATTGTGACTCCAGCACGGAGCACCAAAGCCTTCCTAAGATCTGCATCAAGTTCTGCTTCTGGTGCAACTAAAAATAACCATAACAATAAGATATTTTAATGGGTAGACCAATAACAGTACATGAATAAATAAATTAAATTAAATTAGATAGTTGGGAAAGGAGTGAACGAATAAACATACTTAATATGTCCTTTGCCAAATGTTTTCCTGGAACATCACTTGGCTCACTGTACCCAATCTTGTTCACAGCAGTCACACGGAACTGGTATTCTGTATTGTCCATAAGTCCAGTAAGGAGGAATTTAGTCTCCTTGAGGTTCTTAGGAATATTGCACTTCATCCAGTCCTCAGCATCTGCCCTCTTACTCTCAACTAGGTAACCCAAAATTTCACAACCACCATCATAGGCAGGCTTTGTCCATGAGAGAGTAACTGAGCTGTGAGTTGTGTCAATGACTTTTGGGAAAGCGGGTGGTCCAGGGGGATCTGTGAACAACACACATGAATTATAAGACATCTAGTGGGCTGACTATAGCTGTAAATGTGTATGCAACCTAGAACTTCATACTTACACAAAGGATCAAGTGCATAGGCAGCCTTAGATGGTTCACTGGGTTTGCCTAAACCAGCTTTATTGAATGCAATAACTCTGAATTCATATTCAGCTCCCTCAGTAAGGTTGCCAGCTTTAATAGTTCTATCTATCACTGGCTTTCTGTTGACCTTAGCCCAGTTGACATCTTGGGTTTCACGCTTCTCAACCATATATCCTAGAATGGTGGATTTCCCATCATCTGCAGGTGCTTTCCAACTAACCGTCATATGATCCTTTGTGATATTGGTAATAACAGGTGGCTCACAAGGTCCAGGAACATCTGCAATTAAGACAGTATGGTCTGAAAATGCTACTTAATAAAAGTATAATTAAAAATGAACACAAGGCAGTTATTACCATAGGGATTCTTTGCAAAAACAGGATCAGTCATAATGGGGTCACCAACTCCATATTTGTTCTCAGCACTGACTCGGAACTGATATTCATGACCTTCAATCAGTTTCTCTACAGAGCAGTCAGTGAGCTGGCCACTTATATTAGCTGTGACCTGAGCCCAGTTTGCTCTGCTTGTTTCACGTTTGTCAATAATATAGTTTGTGATTTCTGATCCTCCATCTGAAAGTGGTGGATCCCATTTCAGCTTGACACGATCTGCATACACATTCACAATCCTGACAGACGATGGTGGGCCGGGTTTGTCTAGGGAAGGGAATCATATATTTTAAAATTCTGTTAACAACATGTTACAGTTAATAAAATTTTACATAAAAATATATATATATTTTTAAATCACACTGTATAAAGAAACTCACCCAGAACCTTTAGCTTAATGTTGCCAGATTTTGAGCCACTTGCATTTTCTGCCACAATAGTGTACTCCCCAGACTCTTTTCTAGTTACTGAGAATAATTCAAGGAGGAAAAGATGTCTCTTCTGGGAAAACTTCATCCCTTCAGCAATTTTCAACAGCTGACCATCCTTCTTCCATGTAACCTTTGGCATTGGTTTTCCAAAAACTTCTGCCTCTAAGCAAACATTGGCTCCAGCTTTTACTGTTATGAGGCTCTTCATATGAAGTCCGATTTCTACTCTTGGTGGAACTGAAATAACAGTAGAAGAAATTTGTACATTTCTCATCAAATACATTTTAATCATTACAGTTTCAACACTAAATGCCTTTTTAAATAACAAAATAAAATACTTTTATATGATAAAAAAAATCTTACCATTTTCCGCAATCACAGCAATTGGATCAGAAAGTTCAGATGGTAAACTAAGGTTTATTGCAGTCTTGGCAATTATTCTGAACTGGTACTGGGACCCTTCATCCAGTCCTGTTGCAATATATTCTTCTCTGGGTACATCTCGGCTGCTTGCATTGCAGCGCACCCATTTCTCGCCAGGAAGCTTCAAAGCTTCAACATAATATCCCACAATCCGGCTACCACCATCATGCTTTGGCTGACTCCATACCAAAGACACAGAATTTTTGGTAACATCAATAGCTTCTGGTTTTCCTGGTGGATCTATAATTTTAGAACAGCAGAGGCGGAAATACATTACATTTTCCACTGACTGCATAACTACTTACTAAAGTGAAAAATGAGTAATGCAAACATAACATACCAACTGGTGTTCTTGCTGTGATGAAGTCTGTTTGTTTACTTGGTTTGCCTTGTCCAGCAAGGTTAAGAGCAGATACCCTGAAGGTATATTCTAATCCGTCTATTAGTCCGGAACATGAGTATTCAGTACCACGAACAACTGTTTCATTAGCCTTAACCCAAAGAAGGCTGTTTCTCTCTTTACGTTCAATACAGTAACCAACAACTGGGCTGCCACCATCATTTGCTGGTCTTTCCCAAGCTACCAACATGTTGTCTTTGTTGACTTTCTTGACATGACAATTCCTTGGTTCACTA
The DNA here is from genome assembly GCA_019775915.2 of Cyphomyrus plagiostoma. Lineage (NCBI taxonomy): Eukaryota > Metazoa > Chordata > Actinopteri > Osteoglossiformes > Mormyridae > Cyphomyrus > Cyphomyrus plagiostoma. The sequence goes on from JABFEA020000038.1 coordinate 8,948,420, forward strand.
GGCACATCTGAAAATAGACACATTTTAGTTAATATAAGCATGTTTTGTACGATGAACTTATTTGGAAACATAGATTATCTATGTACAATATTAGCTTGAGGCCTGAATATTTCTTTAGCTGTGAAATCTCATTGTTTCATACAGGTATGTACATTCTTAAATATGTTTTTATAGAAAAAAAATCCATTGCGAAGGAATTTGTTGCAAGAAGGCTTGATATCTCACCGAAAGAATATTGAGCAATCATCTTCTGAGACACAATAGGTTCTGAGATGCCAAAGCGGTTTTCAGCACGAACACGGAAGCAGTACTCTTTTCCAGGTGTAAGTTTCCCTACTTTGCAGGAAGTACTGGTGCAGGAGGTAACTGCAGTGACCCAGTCTCCACTGCTCACATCACATTTCTCAACCACATAGTTAGTGATGTTGCTTCCACCATCTTCTCTTGGTGTATGCCAAGAAAGGGTACAGTTATCAATGTCAATCTCAGTAATCTCAAAAGGTGGCTCCGGGGGACCAGGAATATCTGAAACAGACAAAGTGTCGTTACCATCAGTACTGTGATTTCCATTTATTTTTATTGATGTTTTGTATTATTCAACTCACCCATTATAATCACTCTTAGTATTTGGTTAACCTTTGCAGTGCTGTTTTCAGCAGAAAGACTGTAGTAGCCACTGTCCATTCTTGAGGCATCTTTAATAATAAGTATACAACAGTTCGGATATTTTTCTACTAATATCCGATTAGATGTAACAAGATCCTCATTTCCTCGCATCCATTTACAAGACGGTGCTGGCTTTCCAGACAAGACAGCTTCCACCTTCAGTTTTGAACCAGCTTTGATAGTTACCACATCTGGCATAAGGATCTTTGGTGGCACTAAATACAGAATAAATTAAAAAACACATTACTCTTCAGTTCTGTTTCTAAAAACAAGATCTGCCATTTCAAATATTTTTAAAAGGCATTTACTTACACAATTGCTCTTTTATCTCATACATTCCTTCAACTTCCCTTGGCAAACTGCAACCCACTGGATTCCTAGCTGCAACTCTAAATTTGTACTTCTTTCCTTCCTTTAGCCCAACGACAACAATGCTTAAATCTTTGACAACAGAGTATGGTGTCCATTTGTCTTCTGTCTGACCATCTTCCTGGTAATCCACAACATACCCATTGATTTTAGCTCCTCCATCTCTCAGGGGTCTTACCCACCCCAGCACAGCACTGTTCTTTGTGATCTCCAGAATGTCAACCTTTTTAGGCGGATCAGGCTCACCTGGAAAGTAAATAAAATACACTGAGACTCAGAGATCATTTATGCACTCATTTTCCATAACTGCTTTTCTAGTACAGTGTTGCAGTGAGCTCACAGCCTATATTAGGAAGCAAAGAACACAATGTGGGGGACACTCGGTATGAGATAGCATTCCATCACAGGGCACAGACAATCACACGCTATTTTGGACTGTGGGAGAAAAATGAAATACTCTATGCAAGGAAGCCTATGCAAAACAGGGAGAACAAGTACATTCTGTATAGAGTGGGAATCAAAATGAAAACCACCAAACACACACACAGATACATCTACTGGATATATCAATACTTACTGATGGGATCTTTTGCTAAGTAAGATTTTGGAGAATCTTTGGGCTCCCCAATACCATATTTGTTAACTGCAGTAACTCTGAAATAGTATTCAATGCCAGGGGCAAGATTGCTGACTTTGAAACTTGTCTTCTTTAAATCACTGATCAAGTTAACCCAGGTCTTTCTGTCGACTTCACGTTTATCTACAATGTAGTTTATGATTGGACTGCCACCATCATTCTCTGGTGGGGACCATGAAAGCTGACAAGATGTCTTTGTCACATTAGAAGCTTCAAGTCCTCCAACAGGTCCAGGTGTATCTGTTAACATAATTTAGATTTGAATTACATAATTTCATTTAAAATGTAATACCACATGGTGCAAAATTAGTTCCACAAGTTTAAAATTTTGTAAATACTCCAGACACTCACATAAAAAGAAATTTGAAAATTTGCATTATTAGGGAGAAATCTGAGTAGATTATCGACTGTTAACTGTAGTTTACAGAGAACGACAAACCTTGCACATTTGCAGTTTGTATAGAAAGCTTTGTATATTCTGTCACTAAATTTTAGATTTACCTTCTCCAGAAGTATCATTTCTAACTATCTTTTGAGTTAAGTTGAGATAGCGAAAAAATAATTTTTCAAGACACTGTTAATAATGAAAAATACGTACCCAGTACTTTGACATGCACAAAGACTGCTTTCTCCCCAGCAGGGTTGTCAAGTGTCAAGGAATATTTTCCAGAGTCCTCACGTGTACTTTCAGGGATGACGAGGAAGGTCATAGTATCAATTTGATCCACGTGACCTTTTCGCACAACATTATCAACACCCGTTCTTTTCCAGGTAACTCTGGGCGAAGGTCTTCCTCTAATTGTGGCACAAAGTCTGATTGGGCAACCTGCTCTAACAGTCAGACCCTTTCTAAGGCTAGCATCCAAATCAATTTCTGGTGCCTCTGTTAAATAAGAAACAACAAAAAAATTTAAGATGTTCACACAGTGTTAAGTTTTACGTATATTCAAGTTTTATGAGGTTTCTGTTCATTGATAAAGCATGACCAGGTAAATTGGTGGTGTAACAGTTTTAACAAATGTCATGTCCAATAACCCACACCTTCACATGACCGTCATTTCTTTCTTTCCATTACAGTGATGTGTATATTATGTTCTCTTCCATAAACAATAACATATAATAAAATAATTCATGCAAAACATTAACAAGGTTAAATAGCATTTGATACATACATTACATATACATTGTATAGAATTCGTATTATGACTATAACACAAGTAGTTAATATCTCACCAAGTATCTCTTTAGGAAACACAGCATCCTTGAGAGTTGCAGGACGGCCTATGCCAACCTGGTTTTGTGCACAGACACGGAATTCGTACTCCTGTTTTTCATCCAGATTTGGGATTGTAAATTCAGTCAGAACCAGTTGTGTGCCAGCATTGCACTTCTTCCAGCCTTCTTCTGGATTATCACTTTCTCCTTTCAGTCTCATTTCAACAAAATATCCAATTATAGGAGCACCACCATCATAAACTGGCTTTGTCCACCCAAGTGTGATTGAAGTCTTTGTGCTGTCAACCACCTTCAAACTGCCAGGAGGACCAGGAGGCTCTGAAAATTAAATTTACATTAATTAAAGCAAAATTCTTAGAATGGTAATCATATAAAATAAATATAACGGACTATATATACATACCGATTGGATCCTTAGCTACAACGGGTCTTGAAGGTTTGCTAGGATCTCCAAGTCCAACTTCATTTTCAGCCTTGACACGGAATTGATATTCATGGTTAGGAATCAAGTTTGTTACTTTCATACGTCTTTCTGGGATTGGACTCTTGGTTACTGGAACCCAGCGGACAGCTCGTTTTTCCTTTCTTTCAAGTATGTATCCAGTAATGGACTTCCCACCATCATTTTCAGGAGGAGCCCATACAACTGTCATTTCCTCTTTTCCAATTTTAGTGACCTCTGGTGGGTCTGGTGGACCAGGTCTGTTAAATTGTGTTCTGGTAATAATGGGTTTGGTCTCTGATGCAGGACCTGTTCCCATCTTGTTTTCTGCTCGTACTCTGAAGATGTATTCATTTCCTTCAACCAGACGAGTCACATTGGCATAGTTAGTTATGACTGATGCTGAGTAAGTGGACCACACCATTCTCCTTGTTTCACATTTCTCTAAAATGTAACTTTGAACCTCACAGCCACCATCATCTTCAGGGGGATCCCACACCACTCTGCATCTGTCTACTGATATTCCAGATACTTTTAGATCTCGAACAGGTCCTGGTATGTCAAGGACATTTACAGTAGCATATCCAGTAAAGCTTCCAGCAGAATTTGTGGCAGTAATTACATATTTTCCAGAGTCTTCACGTTTGGATTTAGTTAAGAGGAACTTGGAGTAATCTGCCCCAGTTTCAACATGAAGTCTTGGATTTTTACTGAAATCCCCTGTATCTTTGTCTTTAACCCATTTAACCTCTGGCTGTGGTTTTCCTCTGAGACCAGCTTCAATTCTTATTGAGTCCCCAGCCTTTACAACAAGTACTCCAGCTAACTTGACATCAAGTACTGGTTTTTGTATTTCTTCTTTAACAAGAACTTCACTTGTCTTTACCCAATTACTTTCCCCTCCTTCATTTACAGTTTGTACTCTGAACAAATATATCTGGTTTTCGATGCACTTGTCAACCATGAAATATGTTTCTTTTATAATACCCTTATGCAATCTTTCCCATTCCTCAGAATCTTTTGATTTCCTTTCCAGATGGTAGCCAAGGTTTGGGCTCCCACCATCATAATCTGGTTTTCTCCATTTCAGGAAAACAAAATTTTTTCCAATGTCCGTAATATGGAAGTTTTCTGGTTCACCTGGTTTTTCAATTGGATCAATTGCAAGTATTGGTGTCTTTGTCTCAGTTGTGGGACCAGGACCACATTTATTTTCTGCACAAACTCGGAAGAAATATTCATGATGTTCCATTAGTTTTGCTTTAACTAGACGATTAGTGCAATCAGATGAAATCATTGTCCAAGCTCTTTGGCTAGGTTCACGACATTCAACAATATAATTTGTAATCTCAGTGCCTCCATTGTCCACTGGGTTCTCCCAAGATATCATACAAGAATCTTTGGTTACATATGTAGCTTTCAGATCACGACAATGTCCAGGCCTGTCAAGTACATTCACTTTTATAGTAGCTTGTGCCTCACCACTATCATTTGTTGCTTTTATGATATAATTTCCATGATCTGCTCTTGTTGCTTCCTTCATGAAAACATGAACAAGAGGAAAGTTGATATTTATTGCTGTGCGTTTGTCTTTTTCTAAAATCTTCTCATCATGGGCCCAGGCAATCTGTGGATCAGGTCTTGCCTTAACATAAGCCATAAGATTAATATTGTGTCCAACCCTTACAGTTACTCGGTCATGGGAAGTAACATCAATCTCTGGTGGAAGAAGAATATCCTTAGCCACAACTGATTCAGGGAGTTCTCTGGGTTCTCCATCCCCAATCATATTTGACGCTCTAACACGGAATCTATACTCAGTGCCTTCAGTTAGTCCTGGTACTCTAAATGCACACTGCTTAATAAGATCATCCTTATTTATTCGGGTCCATTCAGTACTATCTGACGTTTGACATTCAACAATATATCCTAAGACTGGGCTACCTCCATCTCTTGTAGGCTTAGTCCAAACTAAGTCAGCATAGGAACAGCTCCAATCCTTCAGTTTTGGGTTTACTGGAGGACCAGGTACTGTGATTTGACGAGATGGCTTAACAGGGTCTGACACTGGAGAAGGTCCACTGAAGCCAGCTATGTTTTCTGCAAAAACTCTAAATTCATAGCTGTTCCCTTCAAAAAGTCCAAGTACTCTATATCTGAGATCTTGAATTGGAGTCTTGTTCACACGAATCCATTTTCCTGCCTTGTGCCTACGCTCAATTATATACCCACTAATTGGACTACCACCATCAAACAGTGGCATGGTCCAGCTCACAGTTACAGCATTCTCTGTGACATCAGATGTGTTTGGTTTTCCTGGATGGCCAGGAGGCTCAAAGCTATGTTGGGCAACAGTTGGTGCACTTTCAAGCGGTGCACCAATGCCGATCTTGTTTTCGGCACGAATGCGCATAATGTATTCACAGCCCTTCTGTAAACGTGGGATTTTAACTTTTGTACTAGTGCTGCCAGAACTGACTCCTCCCCATGTCTCTTTGTTAGATTCTCTTTTTTCAACAATGTAATTCATAACTGGACTTCCACCATCATCTTTTGGGGGGCGCCACTCAATGACCATGTACTCAGGAGTAACTTCAAGTATTTTGACTGGGCCAATGGGCGGAGCTGGGACATCCAGTACTGTTACATGCAAAGCAACAGTCTTGCTTCCAGCAGCATTTGACACTGTAAGAAGATACACTCCTGTGTCATTTCTTGTGCACTCATTAATGGTTAGTACAGTTGAGTAGTGATCAGTGTCCACTTTCACATTGCGTTCAGTTTTGATTTCAGTGCCATCGATGACCCACTTAGCAGTGGGGATTGGCATTCCTCTCATTATTGCAGGCAGTCTGATTGTGCTTCCAGCTTTTACAATTATACCTTCAATTAACTTCACGTCAACCTCAACAATAGGTGGCACTAAAGAAAATGATAGAATTTGTATTAGATTTCACAAGTAAGTCATTATCTACAGTTAAAATATGTGACTTAATTCCATGCAAAGAAAAAAGTACATCTTACCAAGTTTCTCTTGACAAAGGACTGGTACTGTGGTGTCAGGACGGCTCAAACCGACTGCATTCTCTGATTTCACTCGGAATCTGTAGGTTTTTCCCTCCTCAAGTCCAGTAACATGGCATTCAGGAATGCTAACAGTTTTGAAAGTAATCCAGTCTTTTTCTCCCTCCTCTTGGTACTCAACTAAGAAACCAGTAATATCACTACCTCCTGTACGATCTGGCCAATTCCACTGAAGCCAGACCTCAGTTTTATCAACATCCACATGATGCAAATTCTTTGGTGGACCAGGAGGGACTAAAAAAAAGGAAAACGTATTAACATAAAGCGTAAAATAAATGTGAAAATGTATAATGAGATGCATAAATGAAATACATTTAATACTTACATAATGGATCCATAGCTTTAATGGGTTTTGTAGTTTGAACATATTCACTTCGGCCAAACTGATTTTCAGCAGCAACACGGAACATATATTGAATGCCCTCCATTAAATGTTTAATTGTAATACTACGTTTTTTAGATGAAGAGCACACAGGCACCCACTGCGCAGATGCAATGTCTTTCTTCTCAACTACAAAGTTGGAAATTCGAGCTCCTCCATTATCTTCTGGGTCCTTCCAGGAAAGATATGCTGAATCACTTCTAACCTCAGACACTTTCAGATTCTGAGGAGGACCAGGTTTATCTAAAGGGTGTCAACAATACACTATTAATTACAAGAAAATACATGCAAACCAATAAAGTAAGCACTATACATAATCACAACAGGATGATGCAGATTATGTGACATACATACCTAGTACAAGAACTTTGCATGTGGCTGTTTTTGACCCAGCTGGATTTTCCACAGTTATTGTGTAATCACCAGAGTCAGAACGCAGGCAATAGCGCATTTCCAATTTACTTCCAACACCAGTTACTTTAATATCAGCTCTTGTAGGCACGTCTGCTTCATTCTTTTTCCATGTGACTTTGGGGAACGGTATTCCCTTTATTCCAACACGAATGGTGACATGAGTTCCAGCCATGGCACGAATTTCACGAGGCATACCAACATCAACCAAGAGGTCAGGTGGCTCTGTTAATGACCAAAATAAAACACATTAAATCATTCCCATAGGAATATAAAAAGATATGGAGAGAGAGAGAGAGAGAACTGATGGCATAATTTACAAAAAGAACTATCCAGTTCTAATGTCACAGGGTGTTAATAGGCTTTTTAGTCAATTCAAAGTATTGCACAGTACAGTTTAAATTATTTTTAAATAAATCTGAAATTACCAAGTCTGTCCTGTGCTCTCACTGGTTCAGGGATGTCAGCCGGTTCGGAAACACCAGCTGCATTCACTGCCATGACCCTGAATCTGTACAGCTCACCGTCTGAAAGACCAACAATCTTAAACTTTGTCTCTTGGCATGAATCAGGAGTCTGATTAACCTTTACCCAGTCCTCCTGACCAGCCTTCTGATACTCTACAAGATATCCAAATATTTTTCCCCTGCCATCAAACCGAGGACGCTGCCAGGTCAATGTTACGGAATCCTTAGTTTTATCGGCCGCTTCTAGTTGCTCTGGAGGGCCAGGTACCACTATAACACAAAAATGCCAATTATTAGACATAAATGTCATCTTTTGAGGTATATTTCAACATAATAATCACACTATTCAATAACTTACCAATTGGATCTTTGGCAAAAACAGGTTTGGATGGAGGACTAGGGTCACTCACACCAACTTCATTCTCTGCCATCACACGGAACTCATATTCACATCCCTCAAGAAGGTCTTGTACCAAATATTCAGGTTCTGGGAATATACATTCTTTTACTGCACGTGTCCATCTGCTTGTCATAGTTTCCTTCTTCTCCAAAATGTAGTTAGTGATAGGCTTTCCACCATCACGAGGTTGTTCCCAGGCCACAAGTGCAGAATCTTTGTATACTTCCTTCACAACAGGTTGCTTTGGAGCCTCAGGGACTCCTGAAAGCAATAGGGTTACATTTTTTTCAGGAGGCATACTTTTGCAACTATACAGCATCAAATACCTTTTTTAGTGTTACTCACTGAATATATCTTTGGCTTTCATATCCTTAGAAAGAAGTGGATCACTAATGCCATATATATTCTGAGCACAAATTCTTATGATGTAGTCTCTCCCCTCAATTAGCTTTGGAACAGTACAAGTTGTCCTTGTACATGATGATGTCACAGGCATCCAGAGATCTCTGTTTGTGTCTCTCTTCTCAACAATGTAGTTAGAAACAGCAGATCCACCGTCATCCAGAGGGGGGTTCCAGGAAATAACCATATGATTCCTGTAAACTTCATCAAAAAGAACTGGACCCACTGGTGGCTGTGGACGGTCTAAGTAAAACAATATCATATGCAGTTTAATGCATTGGTTATTGTAATACAAAACAATATTTATTAGAAGAATTAAGCTGATGACTCCAAAAATTATATCTTACCAACAACAATGACATTGCAGAATCCTTTGCTGGAACCACTGCTATTTTTCACTATTACAGAGAATTTGCCACTATCTTCACGCTTAGCATTGATTATACTCAAGCACAGTCTTGTAGTAGTATTTTTGAACTGGATATGGTCATCTTCTTTCAATTCTTCTTCATTTTTGGACCATTCAATGGTTGGAGACGGCTTTCCTGTATAGCGACCTTGGAGGGTACAAGTCTCACCAACCCGAACAATAAGTTTATCGCAGAAATCCAGATCAATTTTTGGAGGTTCTAATAATAAAAGTAAACATTTTTATGTTAAATTATTGCCAAATTTTGCAATATTAACCAATGTAATGAATTTATAATGAGAAATACAGAGATTACTTACCAAGAGCATCCTTGCAAGTAACTGGTTTAGTAGAGAATGAAGGCTTGCCTTGCCCGATTTCATTCACGGCACTGACCCGGAATTCATAGCTGGAACCATCTTTGAGGCCCTCATATGTGTATTTTCTATCCATCAACTTGTCAGTTGTAAGACGAGTGAATTGATCTTTTCCTATCTGACGGGCCTCAAGTACATACATTGTAACCTCAGCGCCTCCATCATATTTAGGTGGTCTCCAAGCCACACTGATTGAATCCTTCTTGATGCCTGTGACTTCCAGATCTTCTGGTCGCTCAGGTACAGCTGTTTTAGATGGATCAGAATGTAATTTGTTATTACAGAAATTATAGGAAATATATACTGATGTATAGGCATATCAACATATAACATGTGCAAACACTGATAATCAAAAATAATTATATTATTAAGAATTTAATTACTTACAAAGAGGATCCCTTATCAGTACTTCTTTGGTTGTCTCAATGAATGGACCCAATCCGATAATATTTTCAGCAGCAATTCTGAAAAAATAGGCCTTTCCATCATGAAGACCTTGCACAACAGCATTATGTCTTGTTACAGTGTAAGACACAGCAGTCCAGCCTCTGCGATCAGCTTCACGTTTCTCAATGATGTAATTAGTGATAGCTGACCCACCATCATCTTCAGGTGAGAACCATGTTAACTTGCAGGAGTCATCTGTAAGATTTTCACCTGTGAATGGTGCACCAACTGGGCCAGGAACATCTGTGGATTAAGGTAAAAGCCAGTTTGGCGAACTGTTGTTTCATTTCACCTGCAGAAATTCAGATGCTATATACCATTTAACTACTTACCTAGCACTTCTACAATAACAGCCTTCCTTCGTTCACCTCCTTCATTCTTAGCGCTTAAGGTATAAATCCCTTGGTGCTTCCGCTTACAGTTCTTAATTACCAAAGCTGAGCTAATAGCTGTAGTTTCAACAGCAGCTTCCTCTGGTAAAACACTATCATCCCTGTTCCAAGTGATCTGTGGAGCGGGTTTGCCTGACACATATGCTGTGATGCGTATGACACCACCAGCATGAACAACAATCCTCTCCTTCACTGTGGCATCCAGGTCTACCTCGGGGGCAACTGAGAATGGATATATGAAAAGTTAAACAGAGGTCATCTCTACTAAGAAAAAATACAAGTAAAATTTACTGTTCTTGGGACTTACTTGTCCTGTCCTTGACTTCAATCACTTCTGAGACATCACCAGGTTCACCAACACCTGCAGCATTCACTGCTCTAACTCTGAATCGGTAAAGCCCAAGCTCTTTCAGTCCAGAAACCACAAATTTGGTGCCTCTTATTTCCTTATCCTTAGCCTAGAAGAAAAAAATAATGCAAATGAAATGATATGAAGCTTTATTTTCCATTTGTACAACTATATATACATTGGAATCCTTCTTTTCACATATTACATTACATGCTTTAGGGGTCAACACAGATGTTGTTACTCTACAGAGCATGGGATTGTAAATGACCACCTTCTAAAAACAGGCACAGAGGCTTAACCAGCTTAGCCAAACGCTGCCCATTCAAGTCATATAAGAATCACATAAGTATCACAGTTGAAATATTTTCTGTTGCTGTTTCATACCTTTTCCCATTCTTCTTTGCCCTCCTCTTTGTACTCAACAAAGTATCCAGTAATTTTTGATCCACCATCATTGAGTGGTGGAATCCATTCGACATCAACTGTTGATTTTGTCCAGTCAGTTACATTTGGAGTAGGAGGTCCAGGTGGTACTAAGAAAAACACATATAATGTACTTTATGTTACACTTAAAATATTAACATTTATAAGAACAACCTTATCAACAAATTATTGACTGCAAACATACCGGTGGGGTCTCGGGCACAGACTGGATCAGATGGCACACTTGGAAGTCCACATCCAGCCGCATTAATGGCAATCACTCTGAACTGGTAAACAGATCCTTCAATTAGACCAGTTACAGTGTGTGAAACACCAAGGGGCATGATTCTGATTGGATCACGGTTCACTCTGGTCCAACGCTTAGACGTTGTTTCTTTGCGTTCCAGCCAATATCCAGTGACCATCGACCCGCCATCATATTCTGGCTCTTCCCAATTGACTATCATAGAGTCAGCTGTCACCTCTGTAACAGTTGGCTTCTCGCATTGACCAGGAACAGCTTTTGAGGAAAAAAATAGTATCACTGTTTAGTTGCAGTGTTTCAAAACAGCATGTGCAACATTTTAAAAAATGATACTTACTGAAAAGATTTCTGGCTTTCTCAGGTTCACTGTTTAGAGGTGGCCCAACTCCATATTTATTCTGAGCCATGATACGGAATTCATACTCATGCCCTTCTGTTAGTCTCTGAACTGTGTACAAGCATTCTTTGGGATCACTGGAGACATGCACCCAGGACTTCCGGTTGTCTTCACGTTTCTCAATAACATAGTTAGTAATCTTTGAACCACCATCATCTTTTGGGGGATTCCAGGATAAAGTAATCCTCTCAGCAAATACTTCCTCAAACTTAATGGGTCCAATAGGAGGCCCAGGCCGCCCTGCAAAATTTAAGCAATGCTTCAGTACATTTAATCTATTTTGTGTAAGTAAATTGAAGTACTATATATATATATATATACATATATATATATATATACATATATATATATATATATACATATATATATATATAAATACAAGTCCGTACCTAAGATATTGAGCCTTATATCCTTGGAAGCCTTGCCCGCAGTGTTGCAGGCTGCAATTGTGTATACAGCAGTATCGTCTCTTTTGCATTGTTTTATCAGCAATGTGCAACGATCATCAGACACAAGCTTATTGACATGCTGATCATAATGAACATCTGTCTTGTCTTCTGCTTTATCAATGGGAGCTTTCTGCCAGGTCAGTGTAGGGAATGGGCAACCCTTAATCTTAGCAACAATATAGAGATCAGATCCCTCTTCCCCTTCCAACATTTCTTTGAGTTCAATTGTAGGAGCACCTAAAAAGAAGTCACGTCTGTTGTCATATCCATAATGAAATTAGATTTCAAACAAAAATATAAAACACACAATTATTGGCAATATGTAATACTATTCTTTACATACATGTCTGGTCTTTCACAACAATTGGTCCAACAGTAGCAGAGGGTCTGCTTGCACCAGCCTCATTAACAGCCTTGACTCGGAACTCATACTCTCCTCCTTCATTGAGGTCTTCAACCTGGAACATGGTCTCTTCAACATCACGCTTATTGCATTGTTTCCAAGTCTCCTTTTCTGTTCCACTGGTGTCCCAGCTGAGACGCTCAATTATGTAGTGTTTCACTGGAGCACCACCATTATTCTTGGGTGGCGCCCATGTGAGTGTTACTGTGTTCGTAGTCACAAAGTCAATCTTAAGCTTTGTGGGAGGATCAGGAGGATCTGAGGATTTAGAACATGGTAAGAAATTTTTACATTTCACAAATTATGCTGTTACATTTCTGATGATGGAAAAAAAAGACTTACAAATTGGATCTCTGGCTTTTACGGGTTCTGTGGTCTCAGTATGTGGTCCCATGCCAATGCGATTTTCTGCTCTGACACGGAACAGGTATTCCTGTCCCTCAAGAAGGTCAGGGACGACAAAGGCCTGACTTGCACAAGCTGGGTTGACTTTTGTCCAAGCACTGGTTCCAATAGCTTTCTTTTCAATGAAATAACTCTTGATTCGCTCACCACCATCATTATCAGGAAGTTTCCATGTAATCCTACATGTACTTCTTGTGATGTCTGTGATTTTGAGTTCTTTTGGTGCTCCTGGTACATCTACAAGCATTACACAATACTGTTATAAATGTTTGTTAATGTTATGAAATTCAATTTTAATGTAGAATTTAAAAAGTACATACCAAGCACATTCACTCTGACATTAGCAAGTTTCTGTCCAGCTTTGTTTTTGGCTGTAATGGTGTATCTGCCTGAATGGCTTCTTTTGCAATCATATATTGTAATGGTTGAAGATGTGTCACTGGATTGAACCTGGTAAAAGCCATTAGTCTTATGTAAATACAATAGTAATAAAATATAACAGTAATAAAAAAACATTTTCCAAACAATGGGTGCATGTACAAACAAATTTTGCACACCTGACAACAACGCACACTAGAGTTATAGAGATCTTTGAAGCAGATTGTAAAGTTGTATGCAAAGTCATCATCATGCCTAAGCTACTGTGATTTTCACTTAGCAACCATTTTGTTTAACGACCTGGCAACTTGAACAGAACTCGGTAGCTAAATGAGGAGTTCTTGTATGTGAAAAAAACTTCTATAAGTATATCTTGGTAAAAAGTATATCTTGGTAAAAAGAAATATATATAAACATTACTGTCATATCATACAAAAGAAACTACAAAGGAATCATTGATTGGAAATGTTAATCTACTTCTGTAATTTGATTGCCTTATATAGGCCTGTCACGATAAACAATAAATCAATTAATTGCACGATAATTAAAAAGAGGTTGATAATTTTTCCCCGATACTTTTCATTTGCAGGCTTGTTTGTTTTCCTCATGTCTCTCTCTACCAAATGTGAATATCGTCTCTTTTTAGCAAACCAGCTCACCTAATGCTGATTGGTGTGACCTGATTTGAACTTGTTAAAAGTAAGACATCGTCTCGTGGGCGGGCTTTTTTGGAAGACAACGTGTTCCGGTCACAATCATCCTTAATGTTTAGTCAGCTCATAAACATTAATAAAATGAGTCTTGAACAGGAGCTGGCTCCTGTTCAAGAAAAATAGTTGGCTCAAAGAGCAGTCTCGTTCGCGAACAACATCAGCCTGTCAGCTTCCGCGTTCATGTAAATGTGGTTCGCTCATTTCAAGTCTGTGAAAAATGGCATTGGTTTATACATACCATTTACAGGACTTGTGATATGATTATCACAACTTATGATCAATGACATACATCACTTTTGTAAATCGTTCTCCAAAGTACCAACGAGTAAATTAGAGAAAGGCTTTAAGATGTTTGCCTCGTCTTCCATCCACAGATATGAAGGGGAGTCTTATTCATTCAACTTTGTGGCTGGCGTTAGCTATAGCTCACGCTAATAGACGCTACTCCCGGACAGTGATAGTATATGCATGTGGCAATGAAGTAACTATGAACATCCCCAGTCATTCTAGCGGAGAATGTTTAACTCAGTATGTTCTGTATGTGCTTAAGTACACATTGCATTAATTTGTGTTTGCTATTCTTAGTATCAAACAGAAACACGGGAACAGGAGAGGTTGCTGCTTCAGATCCATGACAAACAGTTCTAGTTAAAGCTGTTCAGTATTCAGATTTGTGTTATATAGACTCATCAAAGCTTATGAGCAAAGTTTTTTATAAACCGCCATAAAACGAGACATGAAGATGCTGCAGTGAACGCACTTTAAGACAATGTTGTAAAAGTACAGTGTATAAATAAAACTGAATATTTAGGTACAGTATTATACTGTATTATATAGCGTATTTTAATTATACACAGTTCAGTAATTTGTACAGTACTGTAATTTGAAAACCATTTGAAACAGTTGTACTATATTTTGCAATCAAAATTAGTGACGTTGTCTGTTTTATTGCCTATGATTCATGTAAGAAATTTACACGTGTCAGTTAGACTGAGATATGAAGAAAAAATAGGTTATGATGATCATCCGATTATAATTATCAATTTCACCCAGGCAGACATGTTCACTATAAGTGGTACAGCAAAATATGGCAATAAATTACATGAAACGTGAGTATAAATATGTTGGATTTGCCGAATTTCCCAGAGGTGTGCGCGGAAACTTAAAACTCGATTGTATTTTTAGGACATGGTGCACTTAGGAGATTATTATTATTATTTTTAGCTTCTGAAACACAAGTTTATCCTTTCTTGTGCTCGTACTTACTCAAACCGGAAGCAAGTGAGCCGTATTTCGCACTGGCGGATATGACGTCACTGCAATCATATCGTTTATCACAATAATTCTTGGGACAATTTATCATCCAGAAAAATTTGTTATCGTGACAGGCCTAGCCTTATAGAAGTGTTTTTGATTACTAAAATCATAATAGGGCATCATGAGAATCCCATTATTTGCATAAAAAAAAGTTATTAGAGTTCTAAAAAAGAGTTCTTAAATTTTTTGCGACACTTGCTCCAATTATAGCACTTAAGATGTTTTCATGACATGTAAATGCTTTTAATTTTAATGGCCCAAAACCTTGTACCTCTGAATCCACAGGAAGAACATGAAGCCGATCTTTCGTCTCTGTCTTTGCACCCCCTTCAAACTCCCATGAAACCTTTGGGGTAGGACGCCCATTGAATGTTGCAGGAATTTTGATAATAGAGCCAGCCCGGCAGGACATTAATTCAAGTGCATTGATATCAACAAAGATAGTAGGCTCCTCTGGAAATAAAAAAGCATTATTAGCATCATTGTGACCAGTACATGTGGATGCATTTTTATAATTTCATGGTTGTTACCTTGAAGCTCCTTGATCAGAACTTCTGTGGTTCTGGGGCTAGGCTCAGATTCGCCAATGTCATTGACTGCAATGACTCTGAATCTGTACCTCTTCAGCTCAGGCAGATTTGGCACAGTGAATTCAGTGGTTGGATGCAATGCATCTGGTCCATTTACCCGTGTCCATTCTGATGTACCCTCATCCTGTTTTTCAATGATATAGCCTTTGATAGGACTGCCACCATCTTTTTCTGGGGGTGTCCAGGTAAGAGTGACGCTATTCTTGGTTTTATCTGCAACCTCAGGGGTAGAAGGCATACCAGGAGGATCTGGGAAACATAAAAAAATTAAGAAATGTTAAGACAAAATAGTGTGATTTTTCCATTGGAATATATTAAGTAAATAATTTTTAGCACTCTAGCTAGAGGGGTACAGCATATCATTCTGAAAACAAATATAGTGCCTAATTAAGACAAATAAAAATTATTATTCAGTTTAGCTTAAGAATAAGATCTAGGGCAATAATTGGCATTTAATAATATTTTAACATTTCCACCTATTTGGTAATTCAGAATACATATTTATATATTAAGCACGCTTCATTAATTATGCAAGAAAGACAGAAATACCAAACTCCACTCACATAAAAACCCCAACTGAATATACATATGCATTCTTAGGAAAGCTATAATACAGAACTATATGACATTGTAAAGTTCACTTACACAGAGGATCAACAGCTAATGCTGGGTCAGATGGTTCACTTGGTGGTCCAGTTCCACCAGCATTGCAGGCCATTACACGGAACTGATACTCAATACCCTCAATAAGACGAGGAACACTGAATTCCCAGCCTTTCAAACCACGTTTCGAGATGGGGGCTCTATTTACTCGAGCCCAGTATGCTCCTCGTTTCTCTTTCTTTTCCAGCCAGTAGCCTGTAACTGGGGATCCTCCACTATCTAAGGGAGGTTCCCAAGTAACCAGCATCGAGGATTTTGTGTACTGAGCAACCTGTGGTTTCTCTGGTGGACCAGGGAGTCTAAAAGGATCCTTAGTGACAACCTCTTCTGATTCACAAGCGTCACTGATACCAAACTTGCTCTGAGCTTTGACCCTGAACTGATAGGTGCCATCAGTTTCCAGGTCCCACACCTTAAACACATTAAAAATAAGTGGGATATTAAAATACATTATATAACTTGTTAATTTATATGTTTATACTATATTTATACTAACCCCAATTTTCCTGTCGATTACACAGTTATTCACTGCTTCCCACTCAGGTGTCTCTTTGCTTTTATCTTTCCTTTCAACAATATAGTTTGTAATCTCAGTGCCTCCATCATCTTCTGGTGCATCCCAGTTAAGATAGCAAGATTCGGCTTTGATGTTAGAAATCACAAGATTACGAGGTGGTGTTGGGCGGTCTGTGGGATTGAAGAACATAAACATAATATAACTATCAATAGCTTCCCAGTTACATAATAATCAAGCAGTTATTTTCATGAATGAAACCTACCTAGTACATCAACCCTGATTGTGTGATGAGCAGATCCGAGAGCATTTGTAGCTGTTATTGTGTAGTAGCCTTTATCTTGTCTTACAGTTTCGGTGATGCTAAGCTTGGCGTTTGCTTTCATTCTGTGAATTGTCTCAGATTTCATTAAAAGTGTTTTAGTTGGTTGTGGAATAACAACTTCATCCTTTGACCATTCAATCTTTGGTAATGGGAGACCAGTCACCTCAGCTGGAATTTCTATGAGCTCTCCCCTCTTCACAATGATTTCATCCGCTACAAAGCGCTTTAGCAATGTCACAACTGGTGGAACTATAATTTAAAAAATATATTTTTATTTACCTGTTCAAATTTTATTAACATGAATATTACTGTACATACATCATTCCACAAAATAAACAAACCTTCATCATCTTGAATAACTGCAGTCAATGGTAGTGAAGGGTCACTTTCACCCATTTCATTAAATGCCTTCACGCGAAATTCATATGTGTGGAACTCAAAGAGGTTTTCTACTGTAAAAGTGAGATCCTTGCAGGGTTCTTTATTGGCAGGTGTAAATGCAGGCTCATCATGCCGTTTCTTTTCAATATAGTAGCCAATAACTGGACAGCCTCCATCATTACGGGGTGGCTTCCAATTCAGAGTAACAGATGACTTGGTCCTTTCAATGTACATGAATCTCTCTGGGGAAGTTGGTGGACCTAATATTCATAAATAAATCAGTAATTAGACAAATATAAATATATAACAATCTCCAATCAAAGTACTAATGGTTCCAAATTACCTTTTGGATCAACTGCAAGAATAGGCTCCAGTACCACAGGAGGGCCACAGCCATGTTTATTCTTTGCCATTACACGGAATGTGTATTCTTGTCCTTCAACAATACCACCAATTTCACATTTAGATGCAAAAGTGTCTATGGGCTGTCTCCATGTTTGCGATTTTTTGTCCAGTCTTTCCGTTACGAATCCAGTGAGATCGCTTCCACCATCATCCTCAGGATCGGACCAATTTAGTATCACCAACTTTCTTGTAATAACAACAGGCTTCAATTCAAGGACTGGGCCAGGAACGTCTGATGAAATTCATATGGCGTGTTATTTAAAATAACATTATAAAGCAAACAACATAATTTAGACATGTTATTAGTACCAGGAGGTTTTTATTACCATAGACTTCCACTCTGGTCCATGCTGATTTGGTTCCACTGCTGTTTGCAGCAATAACCTGGTACTTGCCTTCATCCTTCCTCGTGATATTTTTAATTATAAGTACACTTTGCTTGCCTTCACTTTCAATTTCAACACGCTCTTTATTAGGTGTACCATCATCCTTTGTCCATTTCACATATGGTGGTGGTCTGCCAGTTATATGTGCAGGCAGCCTCAACGTCGTCCCAGCTCTGATGATAACATTATTCTTCAAAGACAAGTCAAGCTCAACAACTGGAGGGTCTATGGAAGTAAACAATATATTAAACTTCTTTGTTTTAGCAAAGCATGTGATTTATGCTATTTGAGAATGTAACACTAGTTACCTTGTGGATCTTTCACTATAGCAGGTTCAGTAATGCCGGGGGGGCCTTCACCTGCAGCATTGACAGCTATGACACGAACAATGTATTTTGCACCTTCTCTAACTCCATATACTGTAAATTCTTGGCTTTTACATGGTCTCTCTGTGTTACGCGACCAATCATTTGATCCTGCTAGGACCTTGTCAACATGGTACCCAAGGATGTCTCCACCACCATTGTACTTGGGAGGATCCCAAGCCACTTCAATGGAACAGCATGAAGTATCAACTATCCTTGGAATTGGTGGACCAGGTGGCACTTAAAAAAAAAAAAAAAACTTATTACATTGTTACATTAGTGCTATAATTATTAGTAGCAGTAGTAAAAGTAGCAGTAGAAGCAGTAGGCCTATGTTGTTACAATTATATTTACATATCATATATTAAAATTATATTTTAATATAAGATTGTCCTTTAACAGTTATGTTTTAACTTACATATAGGTTCTTGTGCAGTTTTGGGATCAGATGGAATGCTGAACTTCCCAGGTCCAGCTGCATTTTCAGCACAGACTCTGAAGATATATGTCATGCCTTCAGTCAGACCTTCAGCATTCAGTTCAAGTGTGTTGATCAGATTTCGGTTAACTCTAGCCCAGTGTTTGCTGTTAATTTCACGTTTCTCAACCCAGTAACCCACAATAGGGCTACCATTGTCTTTTGGCTCTTTCCAGGTAACAAGCATGCTGTTGGAAGTGATATCTTCAATTTCAGGCTTGTCAGGGGCTTCAGGTGGATCTGTAATAGACAATTATATAAACTAGATGACATTTCAATCTACCATTATTTGAAATATTTTAGTACTATAAGTGGGTGTAGAAAATTTATGCGTGTATGTATGAATGGATGGACGGACGGAAGGATGCTTAAAATGTCTCACCAAATGGATTTTTTGCAACCAGTGGAGCTGACACACATGGTGCTCCAGGCCCAAACTTGTTTTCAGCTGTGACCCGGAAGATATACTGCTTTCCTTCAATCAGTTTGGTCACTTGGAATTTACAGACTCTTAGAGTTGAAGTCACAGTAACCCATCCAATTTCAGCTTTGGAGTTATCTTTTTTCTCTAAGATGTAGTTCAGGATTTCACTACCACCATCATCTACAGGTGGATCCCACTTGCATAGGACTGATGTGTTCCTGATTTCCTCAAAAACAAAGTTAACTGGAGGTCCAGGTACATCTACAATTTCCAAAGAATAAAAATACATAATATAAATTATTATTAGGGCAAGAAAATTCAGTGACATCCAAGAGGCAAACTTAATTGTGAACTTCAGTGGTCATATTCGACTATAAAAACAGTATTACACATTATGAAGCATTTGCCACAGACTGAAAAAATTGTACATGCCCTGAATACAGAGCTTAACAAAACATATGGTAAAACTTGATGGACCGACAGGCAGACAGACAGATAGATAGACAGATAGACAGATAGATAGACAGATAGATAGATAGACAGATAGACAGATAGATAGATAGATAGATAGATAGATAGATAGATAGATAGATAGATAGATA
>JABFEA020000038.1:8993493-9018287 GCA_019775915.2 Cyphomyrus plagiostoma
CATCCTTTTGCAGTCTCTTAACAGCTAAGGGGTCCTTATCCTTTTCTTTTTCCTTCTCTTTGACTAACACTGCTTCAACCTTTTTAGGAGTAATAGGTTCCCTGACTACATCATCCTTTGGTGGTTTCTCAAATTTCTTGAAAGTCAAGGGTTTCTCTTCTTTGTCTTTCTCCTTCTCTATTTCAGGTTTAGCAGGCATTTCAAATGGTTTTAAGGCCACAGTCTCTTCATCTGTATCCTTTGTTGGAAGTCGTGATACTTTCTTCATAGTTAAACTAGGTTCTTTTGGTGTTTCCCCTTCAGCAACTTTGACAGCTTTCTTCAAATCTACCTCCCCTTTCTCCTTTTCATCTGTAGAAATTTTAGCCAAATGTACCTTTGATACCATTGTGACATCTATGGTGGTAGCTTCTTTAAGCTCCTCAATCTGTACCTCTTCAATAACCTCCTTTGCTTCTCTACTGGGGATTTTTGCAGTAATTTTGGGAGTTTTGGTAATGTCGAAAGTCTTTGTAAATGTAACTTCCCTTGTAGCTTCTTCCTCTGTCAAAGTTGAGGTCTTAGGAATTTCATCAGCTGGAGCCAGGGGCACTTTTCTAAGTGTCACGAATTCTTGTTCCTCTTCCTTGACCTTTGAAATCCTGGTTACCTTCTTCAAGGACAGTATTTCAGTTTTTTCCTCCTCTATATAAATTTTACCTTTTGATTTAAGAGATGGCGGTGATTCACTTTGGGCATCTGACATAATAAAAGATTCACATTTAAACATAAATCACATGACATAACTAACAAAACATCACCTCCCATACTCTCTCTGAGAATGGTTGTAGACTTTTGCCACATTCACATCAACATTAAACATACACAAAGGACAACAATACACAATACATTTACTTCGTTTAGCAGACGTTTTTGTCCAAAGCAGTTGTACAGTTGACAGTCAACAAACAAACTTCAGGACAAAACAGAGACACAAATAAATTACCATAATCTTCACTAAATAAGATAATATTACAGTTTTTTCTCGATTGCGTCAAATGGCAACATTTACAATACAGTATAATCCTACTACTAGAATAACTAGCAGTAGCACTAGTGTAACTACTAGTGTAATCCTTACTCCATGCCATGTGTGCACAGAAGAACCTTTCAAAGTGATTCAAGAATTTATTGCATATATTGCAGTGACATCGCATTGTGACATATTTTTGGTTCCCACAGGTCATGAATTTGTTGCCATTTTGTTGTTGTTGTATTGTCATATTACTGTTCTGGTATTACACAGTGCTGTGTGACTTTGTTTGCTATTGTACAGTGTCTTGAGATCTGAAGAAGCTACATGTGCATGAGAGAGCTTTACATAGTGTAATGCAGTGTTGAAACTGGTGGCTTTGACAAGAATAACAATCAGCTTGTCTAAAAATAGGGATCAGTCAGTGACAATGAGAAAGTGGGAACCAACTTTCATTCAGAATTGCTGAGTTCAAGAGCATACTTACACTGACATACTGACAATATATCTAAGCATTTTGGCTTTCATGGGTAAAATGTTGTAGTGACATTAACTAATTCTTTTGTGGAATCATTTGCATTTCAGACAAGAGTTCATTGTTTTGTGAGTTAAGGTGTTCTGCAGTGTAACCATAGTGTTGTGCTACACGCATGAATTGTTTTGAGTAATGCTCTTAAAGTCATGAAAATGTAAAGTATGTTTCATGAAATGTGTTAAAACAATAGAGAAAAACTGTAATATCTGTAAGGTGTAAGCAATCTAGAGAAAAAGAGCTTTTAACATACCTTGTTGATATGCTCCAGGTGCTGTAACAGGTCCCTTCTCATCATCTAGTCCGAAAAATAAAAATGGTTTTCTTATACAAAAATAAACATCAAAATAATAAAACAGCAATGAAAAATAGGTATCCTGTTTGCGTGACTGAATGAGAAAATAGGTAATGTTGGACTAGATAGATAGATAGATAGATAGATAGATAGATAGATAGATAGATAGATAGATAGATAGATAGATAGATAGACAGACAGATAGATAGACAGATAGATAGACAGACAGACCTACCTCATATGAAGAAGGAAATGAGTTTTAAGAACTCAGGTGATCAAAAAGGGCAACAAACCAACACGAATATACATATTTCACAACAAACATATATTACTGAAAGACATGTAAAGCTAACTACCACAAAATAAACATATAAAACACACAACAACCAATAAAGAGGAGCTATTTAAGAGAAATTACTATGAAGGTTGTAAAGTTGTACCTTCTTGAGGTGCAATGTCTTTAACTGAAACAGGGATGAGTTCTGGTACAGTCATCTTCTCTGGTTCTGACACATTCAAGAAGACACATTGACATTTAAGTTGCATAGGCTACACATCTAGGTAACTGATTAAGCAACAAAGAACAATGTTATACTAACAGAAAAAGTTCTGTAAGTACTGAGGTTATGGAAGATGGGTGTATAATCTTACGGTGATAATTTTATGAAAAAAAACTACCGAATATTTAATCCATAATACATAAGAGAAGACAATTTCAGAGTTCATGTTTTTATTTTTTACTAAACAGATAAGGAACATTTTTGAAGCATAAATGGAAACCATACACACACACACTGTCACGCACGCACACACACACACAGACAGACAGACAGACACACACACACACATAAAGAAACAGCAACCCAAAGATGTACCTCTAACTGGTGATACTGTGGGAACCACTTCCATTTTTTTAGGAACCGTTTTCGGCTCATCCGACTTTGATGGAACTTAAATAAAGCATAAGCTTTGCTTAGGAACCTTGAGAAAAATTCTACCATTTAGCATTTTAAATAAAAAGCTTCTTTTAGATATAAATACCTTTTACAGGTGCAACCTTTTCTGTATCTTTCTTGGTGACAGGCATTATTTCTTCAGCTTTTGGCACTGGCTTTAGAACTTCAAAGATAGAATGATTTAAACAAGAGATAATTTGCATTGATGCTGATTCGATAATAAGAGGGAGCAAGAAACATTAAACAAAAATGATGCCTCTGACGAGGCTAAATTGCACAGTTACCACATTTATATTCACAAATATCAGCAAAGAAAGAATGTAGGAATGCTATTTCAAGTAAAGTACCTGGAACTTCCTTTAATTCTTTCTCGACTTGTCGGATTGTAGGTTTTCGTTTTTCTGGAACCTTTTTCACTTCTTCTTGCACTTCAACAAGATTGTACATTTGCTACATTTCTATTCACAAACATTAACCAAGAAGGAATGGCAGAATGCTGTTTATTTAATTAAAGTACCTGGAACTGCCTTTAATTGTTTCTCAACTTGCTGTTTTGTAGGTTTTGGAATTTCAGGAATTTCTGGAACCTTTTTCACTTCTTCTGGCACTTCAAGAAGATCACACATTTACCACATTTATACAGAAAAACATCAACCAAGACAAAATGGATAAATGCTATTTCATGTAATTATAATACCTGGAACTGCCTTTAAGTGTTTCTCGACTTGCTGGGGTGTAGATTTTGTTTTTTCTGGAACCTTTTTAACTTCTTCTGGCACTTCAAGAAGATGTTTATGAATTATTATTATGCACTTTCACTTATTTTAAATATGATAAGACTAAGATCATACTAAATATACAAAGAAAAAGATCAAACATGGGGACAAGACACAGATGAATGCTTATACAAGACCAAATAAAAATTGACAACACAAGACACTTCAAATATAAATACAAACAATTAGACAAAATACCTTTGGGTGGAGAAACTTTCTCTGCAAGATGATCAGGGACAGGTTTTGCAACATCAGGCACAGCTTTCTTCTCAGCTGTTGGCACTTAGAATGGAATGAAGATTAAGAATGCATGTTATTGACAGTCTATCGTTTCAAACCAGGGTAAAGATAATAAAGAACGCTGTGAAAAAAAGACAGAAAAATCAATCTGAGGTGACTCAAAAAACATGCGGTAAACAAAAACACACAAACCTAGGTACACACAAACTAATATCTCTGGTGTAATTTATGTACCTTTTGGAAGACCAACTGACACAGGTGCTATTTCAGGAACAATCTTCTTTTCTGGTTCTGACACTTTTGAGAGGAACAGTTTAAGATATTTAGCAAAGGATCAGAAATGAACATTTGGGCATGCATAAAGAGAATTGACAAGAAGATACCGAGTAAGCACATAAACCAGGTACGGGCAAACACACAGAAACGCAGACACTTTGGTCTGACACATAGAAAAAACAGTACATTCTGCAGAAATACCTCTTAAAGATGAAGGTTCAATCATTGCACTAAGACTTTTCTGGCCTGGTAGCATTGCTTCTTTTTCAGAAATCAATATCTTATCTTGACTAATTTCATCAGTTTTCTTAATTTTTTGTAAACGTTGTTTCTGAAAGATCATTTCACTTGGAAGAATTTCTTCTTTATCAGATATTACTTGTTTGGGAGCCATTTCCAAAGCATGTGGGGGCATGTCTTTTTTGATAACCTTTTTAGTAGCTTCCTTATGAGCTGATAATTCCTTCGACTTTGGTTTCTCCCCTTTCTTAATGGCAGCATGTTTAGCTTCTGGAACCATTTCTTCCACCTTGGGAACTTCTGTCTCAGGAATTTCTTTAGAAGAAACTTTTTCATCTGAGATAGCTTCTTCTTGCAAAGAAAGATCATATTTTTGCAAAGATATTTTCTTTCCAGAGATATCCACCTCCATTATACACTCTTCTCTTGAAGAAGGTAAAACATCTTCTTTGTCATGTACATCTGCTAGGACAAAAGTAGTTTCTGTGGGACAAATCTTCTTCATGTGTGACACAATCTTCTTGGGGGCATCTGCCATATTAAGATTCATGTAATTAAGCAGAACAAAGATCATATAGTTGTGATGAGAAAACCAACAGAAGTAGTAAAAATATTATACATTTCACAAAGACACACAACTGGCGCAAACATTCAGTCGTACAAACAGAACAATATTACACAGAACAGACATACAATGGTATAACAAGACAGATCAAAAGATTATTAAGAGTTTTTTTTAATTAATTCCCCACATTCTTTTTCTGTACCTTTTGGTTGAAAAACTTCTGTAACTGCAACAGGAACAGCACCAGGAATAGTCTTCATTTCTGGTTCATGCCCTTTCAAACATACCATTTGATATTTAGAATTAAAAATCGGCACAAGGTATTTTAAAAAGACTTGAAAAGAGAAGCAGGATCATGAGCATTCATTCTTCATTACACATCATAGTACATGTGAACCACAAAACACATGTTGGTTATATGGAAGATACAAGGTTTAAACTATAAACTGGAAAATGGATAATCATAAAATGAAATGGCTGGCAGGATGACCTCTTTCAGTTCATCACACTCCTGTCAATATACCTTTCTTAGGTTCAATATCAGTGTTTTGTCTTATTCTTTTATGCTTTGATAATTCCTTTTTAGAAATCATTGCTTTTGTTATTTCACCATAGTTTTGAAGGTCTTCTTCCATTCCGTGTATTATTTCTTCCTTTAACACATTTTTAGTTTCTGATTCAGTCAAATCAATTTCTTGTTTCACACAAGAAATATCATTCTTAGTGGATGCATCTTCCTTAGGAATAATTTCAAATTCCTTTTGGGGAGCTTCTTTTGAAACTATTTTTGCATTAAGAACAGCTTCTTTTAAGATGTCCACTTCAGCAAAACTTTGTTTTGGCAATGTAAATTCTTTTTCTTCTTTTAGGGTCATAGTGGGCCCAGATTGAACTTTCTCACAAGAAAAATACAATTCCATTTCCTCTAAAGATATATCATCTTTTGGCTGGTACATCATGTCAGGAATGCCCTCTTTTTTCAATGATATGTCTTAAAAAAAAAACAGCAAAAAAATTATTTTCCAAATTGTTTCTGGACTTTCCAAATTTTCACTTAGTGAGAAGTATGATACAAACCAGTAAGGCTGAAAAGAGTTTTTATTGTTTTTTTTCAGCTCTGATAGCATAATTTTAAGCCAATTAATGCTAATGCTATTTTCCAAAAGGCTATTTTCCTGTTTTCTTTCCTTAAGAAATGTCTTTTATGGTTCTGAATGTTGTTCATACCAATAACAACTTCTTTGCTATGTAACTGCAATCTGGCAGTCAAAAACCCAAATAATTATATAATTATACAGAGTTACAGTTGTTCTTTAGTTTCACATTCATAACTTGTGGAGCATGCCATTTGCATATTGAAAGAGATCCATCTGACACACAGACACAGAGCAAAGTGGTTTTTTTTATTCCACATTGCAAAGTTGTCACTACCGTCTTATACCTTTTGAAGGCCCAACTTCTGACACAATAACCATTTCAGGAGTAGCCATCATTTTTCCTCCAGTTCCTTTCAGAAGATATTTCATTGATTGTGGAAGAAAGTGAAAAAAGAGTATTTAGAATGAAGGAGAATAAATGAGGAATAAAAAAGACATGATGCATTTTGATGCATGTTCATAAAGGATGTAAAATTTATATATATATGTCCTGTCAGAGGACAAACCAAATTACATAATGAAGATAATGAAATGAATTATTAAATAATGAATGAGTCTTCCATAATACCTTCGAAAGTTCCATCTCGAGAAAATGAGGTTTTCCTTTTGAAAAACTGGACACTGTCTTTATTGGGTTCTTGGTCTTGAAGTTCTTTACCTCTAAAATCAGGTTCGATCATCTTTTTCTTCGATGAAATGCCTTTTTTAATGGCACTTTCTTTAGGGGTGTCTCCTTTAATAGATATCTGTTGTTTTTCCACAGAAATTCCTTCTATGAGTTCCAGTGCTCCTTTATCTTGCTTTTGTACATTCTCTTCTTGTTTACAAGAATGGAGTATTTCAGTAGCTGTTTTTTTAATATTTTCTATTCCCTCAAAACTAATGTGGATTTCATTAGCCTCTACAAAAATGTCTTGTACTTGTTGGGTGTCATCTGTCTCAATATTAAATTCAGCTTGTACTTGAATGTTTTTCTCTTTTTCAGTGACTAGTTCCCCTTCCATAGAATAAGTTCCCAATTCCCTAGGTGAAATTCTATTTATAACGAGGCCCTTTTGCTTTTCTTTATTTGGTAAATCATCTTTTTTAAGTGTGTTCAATTTAAGCACATCTCCTTTACCAGATAACTCTTGTCTCTCAACTTTAGATTCTTCAACTTTGGATTTTGTTCTGTCTGGTTTTTGTATTTCAGAATCTTTTAGAAGTTTATCTTGTTCTCTTTTACTGTCTTCCATGTTCACACTAATTTTAGTTTCTAACTGAACATTTTTCTTGTTCTTAGCCATGATTTCCATTTCTTGTAAATGTGTTACAAATTCCTGAGGTGAAAGTGTATAAATAACATTTTTTTGCATTTCCTCACTTGAAAAAGCATCTTTTTTAAGTCCAATATCGTTAACAGACTCCTTTTCTTTCTTTGTTGTAGCTTCAGCAAATTCAAATGTTGGTGTCTCTGATGTTTGTATATTGTGTCCTTGTTTAGAAGAAGGTGGAAGGATTTCTTTCATTACACATCTGTCTTCTTCCACAATTGTATTTTTTTCTATATTAGGTAATTTGTATTCCTGAAATGAATCATTGTCAAATTGTGTAGGTGAAATTTCTTCTTTAAGAACACATGTAATATTTTTTGGAGTAATTCCTGTTTTAAAAGTACTCTCTTCAACTGTTTGCATCTCAGCTGATTTTTCTTCAGCCTTTTGTTTTTTTCTTTTAACTGTCTGAGATAAAACATCCATACTAGCAATCTCATTTTCCCAGAGGGATGTGTCAGATTTGAGTGATGTTGCTTCATCTGTATGTAACTTATTCAACCATATTTCGTTACCTTTATTGGTAACGTAATCACATGGCAAAACTGAACTCTTGAAAACCTCTTTTTGTCCAGTTTTTTCACTGTCTGCCTCCCATTTTTGATTAGCCACCTTGCCTTTCTTGAAAACATCTGTCACTTGAAAAAAATGACATACATTTCAGATAAAATACATATATTGCTGTCAGAGAAATCCCCCCCAAAAAAAAAATAATTGGTGTAATGGGAGCGGACAATAAAACTAACATTTTTAGTGTAAAATGACACTGTATTAATAAAAGAGATATAATGAGTGATGCCCAACAAACATTATCATTGTCAAATGGATGGAATTTTTTTTCACTGACACAGAGGATACATCAGGAAAAGATGCCCTTTTTGGGTTCCACTTGGGAATATTTGAGATTTATTTGATGATGGAAAAAGAAAAAGATAAGCAATATTTTTAAACACAAGACATCCACTGGCATCGGAATATGAAGAGATTCTGAAGGCAAGATATGGTGTTGGTCCAAAAAATAAGCATTATAATATAGCTTAAAAATGCAATGAGATGAGTATTTATGAAGAGATAACATCTATTTTAATGAATGATAATGTGGGATGTTGGGATGAAGTTTCATGTGAAGCACTTCAAATGGAATGTATGTAATACCTGTCAAAGGAAGATCTGATGGCTGAAAAAGCCTTTCTTCAATTTTCACACCCTCTTTCTGTTCAGAAGACATTGTCTTGAAGGGCACTCCTAGAATTATTTCTTTCATTTTCTTTACAACCATTTTACCATCACATGGAATACTAATTTCTTTCTTGAGATACATTTCTTCTTCAGTTCTTGGCTGCTCCCCTTCCTCTTTCTGTGCTGTCAACAAGGATTTTACGGCTGTCTGAGGAAACACTGAGGTCTCATTTTTCTGAAGACACAAGTCATCTTTTTGTGGGGATACTTTCTTGTCCTGGCTTGAAACTGAGAAAACCTTTACATTGACAAATTCTTCATCTTTATTTAGCTGCATACTCTGAAGAGGAGTAGTTCCTTTGGCAGAAGTACCTTCAATTAAGGATGGGATTTCCTCCTTTTTTTGAATCATAGCACTTGTTTTAGTGCCTTGTGGAATTTCCAGCACTTAAAAATACAACATATATTTCAGATTTAACAAAGACAACAATGAAATACTGCTGAAAAGCTTTAAGGGAAATCACAACAAATTAGGACTGATTACATGGACAAACACAGCTATAAAGCTATATACATACAAAATGTATACAGCTGAAATGAACACTGAACATGAAAACGACAAACAACAATTACCAAATTTAAGAATTTTTTGAAGAAGAAACATTTTTGACTGAGAGATTTAAGTCAATATTTTGATATTAGTGCACATTTTCATATTTATATTGCAGGATCGGAAGAAAAATCCATTATTTGCCACCAATTATAATATGATAAGAATTTTAGATGGTAATACATATGGTAAATACATATGTATCTACTTTGAACTACAGTCAAAAAAGAAGCAAAACAACATTTTAAAATGGAAGTAATGATTTCATAGAAAACGTGAAATGAAGTATGATGTACAATTTTTCTTTTAAAAATGCAAAATACCTTTCAAAGGTGCAATCTCTGGTGTCAGAAATAACATTTCTCGCTTTTCTTTAGTTTCTTCCCTTCTATAAAGAATTATTTTCCTTAGAGGTATTTCAGGAGCTTCCATAATATTTTCTTTACTTATATCAATATCAGTTTGAGGTGCAATACAGATAACTTCTTTTTTAGTATTTTGAAATTCCATGAAAGGATTTTTTGTTTCAATTACAGATTCCTCTTGCTTTGAAGGAATTTCATTTTTCAGTGTTGTTTCTTGAATGGTTCCTACTTGAAAAGAATCTTCTTGTTTGTTGACTGGAGTTACTTTGATTTTAGAAGCTGGCATCTGATTTTCAGTGATACTTTCCTGGCCTGATTTTGGTGCTGATGGCATATTAATCTCCTTAGGAAATACATCTGTTGTACACAATTCATTGTGCCGGTGGCATGCATCATGTGTTTTTGGGGGCACTTTTTCCTGATCAACACCATTCAAAGATATGTCTTCCCTTGAAATAGTGTTGTACCCCTTTTTGGAAGAACTTGCATTTCCTGGAAAAATTTCCTCCACGACAACCAAAGCCATTTCTGTTTTGTGAATCCCAACTTGTTTTTCCTTCTTGGGAACTAGTGGCACTTAAAAATGCAATATACATCTGAGATATAAGAAGTGTTTCACTGCAAGAAACTCAACCTTAAAAACACCTGTTTTGTCATTTCATGACAATTTGACTAATAAGAGTAGAGTCAGTTTAGAACACCCATCGCAACTTCAACATATAATGCAATTAATATTATAAGTATAACTGAATAGTCAGTGGATGAATTAGTAAATAATAACATCAAGTAAAATGAACATGCTTAATAGAGTTTGATGAAAATATGATGTAAGGCCACAAATATTAGAAACATGTCTATTTAAGAGTGTATTGTTATTACTAAGATTAAGATATTACGGAACATTTACCGAACAAGAAAATTTATGTAAGAGTATAACACTGAACATCAGCTGCATAAAACCTTTGCGTGTATTACTGTATTATTAATAACCTCAGATAAAAATGCTTCAATACCTTTGTCAGGAACAGCTTCAGTTTTTGGGACTCTTTCTTGTTTTGTTGTAAACTCTTCCTTCTTGTAAGGGAGCACTTTCTTTGGAACAGTTTCTCCAGTTTCTTGTAGGGTTTCTTTCTGCCTAGGGATTTCTTCTGTCTTCAAACTAATTTCTTCTCTTGAAGCAGGTGATACATCTTCTACAATAAGTATCTCTTTTTCCTCAAAGAATTGTTGGGCACTCTCATACACCCTTTCATGAAGATACATTTCTTCTGTGTGAGAGGTCTCCTCAGTTTCATATGAGATCTCCTCCCACTTTTGAATCAGAGGAGATGGAGCCACCTCAGGTTTCTTGGGAAGTGCCATCACTTTAAGAACCAACATAGAGATGTAACATGGAGCACATATAATTTGAAAAGCACACAACATACAAAGCACATTTTATATTTAAGGATAACATATTCAGCTTTTTATCTCATAAGTATCCAGATAGGGATTAGACACAGACAGACATTAAATGCAAGTCTGTTGGTGTTTTGTGGCTGGGGGTCCTTTTTTCAATGGTTCTTCATCTATTTTTGTCTTTGGAGCAGTGGTGAAAACTTTGCCAGGTATTTTTGGAGCTGCAGATTCTTTAAAAGATATTTGATCTTTAACTCAAAGAAAGATCTATGACTTGCAAGTACTAATACTTTCTTTTCACATTAACATAAAATAACCAGACATTTTAATTTTTAGAAATTGGGAAAAAAAATCCTCTATGTAATAGATGCATCTGGTGAATAAATTATTTGTTTCTCTTTGATTATTATTCTTATTAATTATTATTGTTATTATTATCATTATTATTATTATTATTATTAATAATAATAATGATAATAATAATAAATATAATATTTATATGTATTTAATTTATTGAAATAAATGTAATATTGTATTCATGAAACTGAGTTTGTGGATATGTACATATAAATATGTCTATGTTGTGTCTCGTTTAACATTAAGTAGCTTTAGTAGATACAGTTTCACTTTCCTTGATTTGTCATATTTCCTAAGATATTTTAATATGTGTGAGGATGCTGAATAATGTTAAACAAAAGCTTGACGTAGACAAAAATCAACCACAGAGATATAGAACACATGAACAAGAAATTCAACAAAGAAAAAAACAGGAGAAAACAAAGTCAGATGTTCCTGAAATGTCTGTATGGTCTTAAGCGTACCTGTAGTTAGAGTGACTTCAGCTTCCTTTGTAGGTACAACAACCAGTAACTTC
Organism: Cyphomyrus plagiostoma; assembly: GCA_019775915.2. Lineage (NCBI taxonomy): Eukaryota > Metazoa > Chordata > Actinopteri > Osteoglossiformes > Mormyridae > Cyphomyrus > Cyphomyrus plagiostoma. The sequence continues at coordinate 9,005,282 of JABFEA020000038.1, forward strand.
TCCTCAAGGACTTCTTTCTGTTTTACTTCAGGCACTTTAAAGATTTACATTTACATTATGAGACAAGGTTTTGTAGTTTAACCTACCTAATGCAAGGTCTAGCAAACATAAACTAGCATAAGCCAATGTGCATCTTAGCCTTTATTCCCATGGATGAGGGATTTGCAGCTTTAACTGAAACATTTTATATATATATATATATATATATATATGAAGGAAATCTGCTGGTGTAAGTGGCCCACTTAGCCGTTTTGAATTTTTGATTTGAAATGGAAGATTATAATTACAAAATAATATATGCTGAGATACTAAGTATATGTCCAGAAACTTCGATGAAATATTTATCTGAGCAAATAAATCTGTATTACATTTGAATTATGTTAAATATGTACATTCCCCTCTGATCATCCAGTCTTAACTGATTATCAGTGCTTCTTCTGGATTTGTGGAAAGCTAACACTCCCAGAACATTTGTGCTACTGGCAAAGGAATCAAAGATCTTAAAGAAATCCATTTTAAATATTACACATTTTTTACACTATACGTACACTTTTAGCATGACATTGCGCGACAGAGAACATCACATAGGACAAGTAGGTACAAAACACAAGACAAGAAGAATTTAAGCATTCAAGATAAAGATCAAGACCAGTACTAAACTAATACTAATCTCCAGGTCATGTTATCTGTATTATAATGATCAATCTGTACCTTTCTGTGGAATGCCCTCCTTTGGTGCTGAAGGCTTTATGCCTGGTTTTCTAGCTGCCTCTGCTTTTGACATGTCTGGTTTCTTTGCTTCCATTGGAACTTTAAAAAAGATATGTACCAAGATTTGCGGACGTTCGAACACACAGAGAGACAACAGATTGGACTACAAAAATACAAGCAGCACTCTGTCAAACACAAGGTTAGATGTTCCTGAAATGTCTGTATGGTTTTGAGCGTACCTGTAGTTAAAGTGACCTCAGCCTCCTTTGTAGGTACAACAACCAGTAACTTCTCCTCAAGGACTTCTTTCTGTTTTACTTCAGGCACTTTAAACATATGCATTTACATCATGAGATGAAACATTATCGTATGCTTTAATATACTCAATGTGTATTTTAAGGTATAGCAAACATTATACAATGGCTCAGTATTATGCATGTTTATGTCTGTATTCCCAAACCTGAAGGATCTGCCAGGGAATAAAGGCCAGTCCTAATGAATCCTAAGACATCTACAGTCATAAACAATGCATGTTTCACGAAATGAAACTCAATTTTCAGCATTAGCTTCAGTTTTATCTATATATTCATATCATGTATAATAGCCCGCTTAGCTATTTTGACTTTTCAAGTGTAAATTGGCCATATATTTACAGAATAAAAAATGCTGAGATATTAAATATATGTTTAGGAACTTCTATAACATGTTCATCAAAGCATAACATATATATTTTTTGCATTTTTACATTAAATGCATAAATTGCTTCTTGATTGCCTGATTTTAATTGATTAATAGTGCTTCTTCTGGATTTATGGAATGTCAACACTGCCTGAACACCTGTGCTACCAAAATGGAATCAAAAGCCTTAAATGAATCCATCTTAAATGTCTTACACAGTTTTTACACTGTAGGCTATCAGTATGACATTTAGCAACAGAGACATCACAATGAACAAGAGGGTGTAAAACACAAGACAAGAAGATTTCAAGATAAAAATCAAGATTGAAAAAAAACAATACTAATCTCCAGGTCATATGTTATTTGTATTATAATGATCAATCTGTACCTTTCTGTGGAATGCCCTCCTTTGGTGCTGAAGGCTTTATGCCTGGTTTTCTAGCTGCCTCTGCTTTTGACATGTCTGGTTTCTTTGCTTCCATTGGAACTTTAAAAAAGATATGTACCAAGATTTGCGGACGTTCGAACACACAGAGAGACAACAGATTGGACTACAAAAATACAAGCAGCACTCTGTCAAACACAAGGTTAGATGTTCCTGAAATGTCTGTATGGTTTTGAGCGTACCTGTAGTTAAAGTGACCTCAGCCTCCTTTGTAGGTACAACAACCAGTAACTTCTCCTCAAGGACTTCTTTCTGTTTTACTTCAGGCACTTTAAACATATGCATTTACATCATGAGATGAAACATTATCGTATGCTTTAATATACTCAATGTGTATTTTAAGGTATAGCAAACATTATACAATGGCTCAGTATTATGCATGTTTATGTCTGTATTCCCAAACCTGAAGGATCTGCCAGGGAATAAAGGCCAGTCCTAATGAATCCTAAGACATCTACAGTCATAAACAATGCATGTTTCACGAAATGAAACTCAATTTTCAGCATTAGCTTCAGTTTTATCTATATATTCATATCATGTATAATAGCCCGCTTAGCTATTTTGACTTTTCAAGTGTAAATTGGCCATATATTTACAGAATAAAAAATGCTGAGATATTAAATATATGTTTAGGAACTTCTATAACATGTTCATCAAAGCATAACATATATATTTTTTGCATTTTTACATTAAATGCATAAATTGCTTCTTGATTGCCTGATTTTAATTGATTAATAGTGCTTCTTCTGGATTTATGGAATGTCAACACTGCCTGAACACCTGTGCTACCAAAATGGAATCAAAAGCCTTAAATGAATCCATCTTAAATGTCTTACACAGTTTTTACACTGTAGGCTATCAGTATGACATTTAGCAACAGAGACATCACAATGAACAAGAGGGTGTAAAACACAAGACAAGAAGATTTCAAGATAAAAATCAAGATTGAAAAAAAACAATACTAATCTCCAGGTCATATGTTATTTGTATTGTAATGATTAATCTGTACCTTTCTGTGGAATGGCCTCCTTTTGTGCTGATGGCTTTATATCCAGTTTTTTAGCTGTCTCTGCTTTTGGTGTTTCTGGTTCCTTTGCTTGCATTGGAACTTTAAAAAAAGATATGTACCAAGATTTGCAGAAGTCTGAACACATACAGAGACAAAGGACTGGACTACAAAAATGCAAGCAGCACTCTACTGAGTGCCATGAACGGCTGAATATCAGCGTATTCTGACACACGTCGCTTTTCTGGAATAAAATTCCATACAAGAACACAAACATGCAAAAGTATTTCGATGAATTGAAACTTTGTTAATGACTGAATTTATGTACCTTTTCCTGGAGTGACCACTGTCTTTGGAGGAGGTACGTCCTTCGGAACAATTTCCTCTTTTTTAGAAATTATTTCAGGAAATGCTTCTCGTTTCTTTGGAGTTTCTGGCACTTCAAAGAACATGTAAATACAGGCAATTGACCAAAGATTCAACATAAGATCTAACAGAGCTGTCAGAAACTTACCACATACACATGCACACAAACACACACATACACACACAGGATAGGCATCAAATTTTACACTGTTACAGAGGACACTGGACAACATCAATGCAATACAATTAAGGGGTAAGGAACAATTTCAGTCACAATAATATATATGTTAAACATAATTTATATGTTGTACATTAAATATAAGTTAAAGCAAGTGAGAACAAAGCTGCGACGTGCTAAAAAATGCAGTGGGAAAAATCATCAAGAAATGTTACACATTTATAATCCAGATATGATTTAAATATAACAACCTACGGAAACATTCACTAAAAATGTATCTATTTTGGAATGTCACAATAAGATATTATATTATATGAATATAAAGAGACAAAAATATCTGAGCAATAAGATCGGTCTTCGACCAAAGCAAAAGCACAAATATTAACATCAATATAAACAAAAAAAATAAGACAAAAAATCTGATGTGACATGGAAAGAGTTTCTGTATCAAAGATATGAAAAGAAACAAAATGAACTGAAGATACAATGGGTCTTCTTTGTAGGCAAAATGGGTTGAAATTTTTGCTCCTCTGAAGGGAGCCATGTCGTTTTTATTTAACTTAAGGAATATTCTCAGCAGATGTTGTTGTTTTTTAAATTGGATACTAATAGTTAAGTACTGTATTATTTAAATTCTTGGTCTTAAATAATATCCAAGATGTTAGTAACAAAAGGTTAGTAACAACGGGTAAAGCAATACTGGCCCAAAGCTTCATTTAGCCATCCTATTGCGAATGCCTAATTGATACCTTTCTGGGGAGCAGCAACCATTGGAACAAACGGAATTGCCTGTGGTTTTGCAACTTCTTCCACTTTAGGTTGCTCCAATTTCTTCTGCTCTGGTTTCTTTGTTTCATCAGGAACTTTAGAGAATATTTATGTTGTTTTGGCATTAAATTTTAAGTAAACAAATGCACTAGCATACAGAAGGGTCTTATATTTCAGAAGCTAGACAAAGACAAACCAACATATTATACGAAATACCTCTGACATTACCACACAAAATATGTAACATGAAGTACATACAAAAGATGAATGAATACCTGTGGAAGGGGGGGCCTTGGGTTTTTTTGCTGGTGCAGTCTTTGGTTCTGGTTCAACCTGAACTGGTAGAGTAGGTTTAGGTTCAGGCACAACCTGAGCTGCTGGTGCAGGCTTTGGCTTAGGTTTAAGCAGAGCTGCTGGTTCAGCCTTTGGTTCAGGTTCAACCTGAGCTGGAGGTCTGTCTTTAGTTTCTGGTGTTACAGGTGGTTTTGGTTCAAGACTCACGTATGATGTAGGTTCAGGTACATCTTCAGACAACAGAATATGCATTTATTAGTTCAAAGCAAGACAACGTTCTTGCGACAAGAGCTTAAGCTATGAGAACATCAACAGTAACCATTTGAAGACTGAATTTTGCATATCAAAGCTGATACTGCTGAATTTTTTGGACATAAATAGGTCACAAAAGAGCAATATAAATTACAAAAAGGATGAAGAGAATATTAAAAATAAAATCACTGACACGAAAGAAACAGGAATCCAAAACAAAGAACAGACCCATACAAAATATATGGAGAACACAAGACATATCAACAAAGGTAATATAGCATTTGTAATATAGAAGCACTATTAAAGAGAATGTACCTTTTTTAGGGGTAACCTGATCTTTTTCAGGAATGGAAGGAATAGCAGCACCCGGGGGAACAGGCTTCTTGACTTCTTCATATTCTTTTGTTTGTAAATATATGCATAAAAAGATATTTCTGATTACAAACTACTGCAATCATACAGAAATAACACAGACCACTTTAAATATTTAGAAAATATACAGGACAGAGACAGTACAAAGGGTGGAAATTCAATCAGAACTTCAATAAGAAAACATACATGCGAATACAATACAAATAACAAAAAATATTTCAAACAGAATATAAACACAGGAACATTAGAGTCACAGAAAAAACAGGTATTTAAAATAAGACAAAAACAAATAACGTTTATGAATGTACCTTTTGGCTCAAGGCGGTCTCTTTGTTCAGGAACAACTATTGCAGTAATTTCTTCTTGAACAGGCACCCTGGTTACAGGTACTTAAAAATATAATTCCATATAAGTTTTGGCTTGTTAGACAAAATTACAATAAAAAATTATACGTGTACTAACACATCAAAAGAATTGAAAAGAAACACCACAGTAAGAATCTTAAACAAAATAACAAAATAATTAAAGAAAAATCACATTATAGTGAAAAGGTATAAGACAGAGAAATTTATGCAAATACCTTTTGAGGGTACCTCAGGCACAGACGGAACGGCGGTTTCAAGCCCTGGTTTCTTTGGAACCTCAGGAACTTCAACAACATTTGCTTAATTAGACAACTGCAACAAAGCTTAAATTAAGGTAAGCATCCACGCACAAGCCTGTTTAAATTAAGTGTTAAGTTAAATCAGCCTCTTGGCATGAAAAACAGTCCACAAAGAAAAGGTAGCACAGATTTCAAAGCAGAAGACAGAGTTTTACAATAAACAATACATTCATTCAACAAAAGAAAAAAAAGAGAATGTCAGATTTGCAAAGATGTCGTGTGTCATGTGTAAATATTTGCTAAATGAGAGGCTGCTGACAGCAACTTGGAATAAATACATAGCTGTTAACCATGACTGACAGAAGCAGTTATTCTACAATACCTTTAATTGGTGCTTCTTTTCTCTCTCCTACTTCAGCCCTTGGAACTGTTTCCTCAATAGGTATTCTTGGTGCTAATAAAACAATAACAGTTTTCATTGAATTACAGACAAATATTCATACAAAATACATGCTGTTCAGAACAACTAGCTTATAAACAACAGAGAAAGAAAACAAAACCTGAGGAATGTAAAGTAAAATGTAACACATACCAACTAAATTCATTTCATGATGGATTACACAAAACATCAACAAACAAAATAAGACAAAACACACATTGTGTAGCATACAAGAACACAATAAGAAAATAAAGCATGAAATGCAACAATATAAACGAGGGAATGATGACTCTGGCCAAAAATAGACACTGTTAATATGACCACAAGGACAAGCTGATTTGGATAACACAATTTTATTATACCTTGAATTGTAGAGAATTCCTGAATTACTCTCTGTTCTTCAACTGTCCAGCTTTCAAACTCTAAATAAGTAACAATTCAAGATAAATACATTCAAATCAAAAACTGAAAGCCAAAAATAATTGAGTAAGACTTGGGAATATTGGCGAGCGAAAAAAATTTTAGGCATCTTTAGAGTCTAAATAACAGTTAGCTGAAACTGTTTGAAGTCCTTGTAAAAACGTTATTCGAAAAATAGATTATTAAATTGACCACCGCAAGCATTTTAGTAGAGGTAATTTAAAAAATCAAAGATGATACTTAGATGAACAAAAAAAAAAAAAAGATTGTCCAAAGACATGCAATTAAGCTAACTGACATTTTAAAATTGCTCATAGTGCATGATTGTGTGTACAGTATGTACGTGCCATGTGATGGATCTTGTGTGGGGTGTACCGCAGTCTTCTGTCCTATGCTGCCTGGAACAGGCTTCAAGCCCCCTCACAATTATGATCAGATTAAGTGGTTAGAAGATGGATGGATGGATGAATGGATAAATAGTTAGACTGATGATTGTTGTTATGGATTACTGCCATTAATAATGAATATTATTTAGAGGATGTTTTTTCAATCATTTTACCTCTAATTTCTGTCTTCTCTTCATAATAATCGAAAGAAGCCTCAACTTTAATAGAAAAGACATCCTCGTGAGTTTTTCCACATATTTTCAATAAAATCATTATAATGTAAACCTAAGCTCAGAGATTAGGTTTCTTATTTACATTGATTTATTTACATTGATTTATTGCCAATTCATTAACTACATTTCCAATTCTTACCTTTAGAGGTGACTGTAGATGACACCTCAGGAACTTGTATAGTTGAATCATGAATATCTGAGAGAAGTTAGATTTCTATTAACTTAATATCTAAAGGAGTAAACCCAATGTCTACATGTAATTTGTGAGCAATTATTCAAATAATCTTAAATTTTAGAGGTTTGCTATCTGAACTAAGAATACTCACCATAGGAAACCCTTTCTACCTCAATGTCTGTGAAAGAAGGAGGCAAAATATTATGTCCCAGCATCTGAACCAGAAACAGTATATAACGACACAGAACACTGCCCAGCTCACATTGGTACAGACCTTTGCTGGACAGGTAAAGTTCTGCAGTGCTTTTAGCTTCACCTTTTGGCTCCAACCTCACAATCACAGAATACACGCCTAAAAGATTACCAATGAAGAAGACTGAGTTTATCGGAATACTGTTTATCGAGAATATTTATTGGAATTCCGAATAGCTATCTGACTTGACCGAACACACCTTCATCTTCTGAAGTAACGCTGCGGATGGTCATAAAGTAACGACGACCTTCACTTCGAAAGCTGTACTTTGAACTCTCTTTGAGTTCCCATGTGCCTTTGTACCACGTAACAATAGCATTGTCAAAGGAGACTTCACATTCAAAGTTGGCGGACTGATGTTCGTTCACCACAATGTTCTGGATACGCTTGGTGAAATGGATTTTGGTAGCTAAAACAGATAATCGGGTTTTATTAGGATGATACCTTGTTGACTATACCAAAAAAATATTTTTCATCTGTTCATTTCATTTGATATAAAAATAATGAAAAATGTATAGAATGAAATTGAAAAAAGAAACCGAACAGCCATTTTGACCAGGACAAAAATCCGAGCATCAGCAAATGAAAAGACAGATCAGTGGTGCAACAAAAAAAAAAGATCCCTATACATTTAAGTAGAGTATTAAAAAAGAAAAATTGCAGAATACAAGAGCAAAAAAAGAAATAACATATAAAAGAGGTTAGCATATTCCTTTAATCACAATATTAGTATGCTCACATTTATGTGACACACAAAGCCTATGGAATACAAACCTTTTACCCAAACATCTGCAATCATGGTAATAATATCAGGCAAAGGATGCCTTCAAATTTGTGAATCTTCACATATAATGTGTCTGCCTCTGGATCTTGCCAGCTTTAGAATTAATGCAAGCATTTCTAAGCCTCCACTTTTCAATATTTGGAATATAAATGTATTTGCTTACCAGGTACAGGTTTCAGGTGTTCCTCAACTTCAACTGCTTTGGGGAAAATAGAGTAGGGAAATGTAACTAATGTTCTATATTAATTTTATAAATTCATGGAAAACATAAATTAATGGATTCTTCAAAAAGTAGAATTGACAGAGGACACTTACCCACAACGGCTAATTTGGCACTGGAAATGTGTGGGCCACACACAATGCGGTAATTTCCCTCGTCACTAGACTGACAGTTCTTGATTTTCAGTAACTGACGATCACCTACAATGCTTATTTCATATTTTTCATCAGTGTCAAGCTTCTGAGTTCCTTTATACCAAGACAGACGGATCTCAGGGAAGTTGATCTTGATTTCACACTCAAAAACTGCCTCCTTGTTTATGACTGTGGTTTGGTCTGTGATGTCCTTAAACACAGTGATAGGCTGCAAAAAAACATAACCTTATATGACCTTTCCGAAGGAACTACACAACACACAGTAAAAATTTTAACTCATTTTAATAAATAAATTGGATAGTTTCTAATAAACATAATTAGGATTTATTTATAGTAAAACTATAAAAACTTCCACAACAGTTTCCACAAAAGTTTTGCAGCTTAAAGCATTTCCTAGAAAAGTGTGCAACTACATGGATATTTATTAATACATTTCTTTATGCACAATAAATTTGTTTGTACACTGTCAAAAAAGGGCTGCAGCCCTGGTACAGTTTTGTTCTCAAAGTTACAAACAACATTAATGTGCCTCAATGGTACAAAAATGTTCCCCAGAGTCTGTTTCTGTACCTTAAATCTACATTTGCCTATAGTTAGGGAATTGTTAGCACACCCTTTAAGGTACAGCCAGAAAGACAAGTAATTGTACCCTCGAAGGTACAAATTGGCACTTTTTTCTGTCATTGTATGAAATACAGTGGTACCTGAAAACTCAGGTTCGAATCCTAAAAAGTTCGAGTTCTGATCAAATTTTCCCCATAAGAAACAATGGAAAATCAGTGAATTGGTTCCCAGGCCCCAAAAATTACACCTAAATATGTTTTTTTGCATTTAAACACAAAATGAACAGGACAAAACAAGAAGAACATTTTCTTCTTAATGCCTTCCAAAACAATAAAGAATGTACCCCAACACTACCCCTGTCCTGCCCCGAAAAGCACTATCACCAACAGACGATGCTATCACAGCAAATGGGAGGCTGAAACTGAAGCATTCCCCTTTGTTTCCACTGAGAGACGTGCTGCGTGACTCATTTCCCTGCGCATACAAGTTATCTTAGGCCGGCGTTCACGGTTCGACTTCTGAGATTCCAATCTAGTTCTAGGTCTTTTTTTTTTTTAACTAGTTGGTTAAACTTTTAAGAAATTCGAGTTCTAAAGAACTAAGATACCACTGTATATTTTAAAACTTTCGCCTGTCTTACCTCTGTCTGTTCCATTCTGGTTTGCAACTCCGACACCAGTTTTTCCAAATCCTCATCTGATTTCCTTCTTTCTAGTTCAGCTTCCTGAATCCAAAAAAACATTCATAGAATTCCCATTTGATGAGGTCTCTTAAATTCAGGTTGATATTTCATAAAAAGTATTTTAAAATTACATCTACTCTCATGTACCTTTGTATCATCAGTTTTGTATATTTTGTAGGAAGTAGGAAATACAAAACAATACAGTACAGTAAAATTCTCTCACCGCTCTTCCAGTTTCAAGTTCTTTCTCCTTCTTTAGAAACTCAATAGCCTGAAGGAGACCACGGAAGTCTGTAATTCCATACATGCGGGCATATTTCTCATATTCTTTTGGATCTACGTTTCTCAGTAGCTCAACAATATCAATCTCCTGGGTTTCCTTTGGACTCTTCTGCTTTGATGGAGTTCTATTAAAAAGGAGAGTTAGTCAAGAACATTTCTGGTGTGACAGCTTAAACTTGCTAAACTTTTTAAATGAGAAATAGCCTGATTTTTGAGAAAGCCACAAATTATCACTATGGCACACTTACTTCTTCAATTTAGCTCTTAAGTCTCCTTCAAGCAGTGCAGCCTCTTTCTTTTCTTCAACTTTCAATTCTGTGCTGCATTCAATTTCTCCATGCTTGTTGGATGCAACACATCTGTACTGCCCAGAGTCTGATTTGGTCAATGCTTGGATTTCCAGCTTGGCATCCTGTCCCTTTTGTTCGACAGTGATGCGACCACCATGCGTGATCTGCCTCCACTTACCTTTCATCCATTTCACATTAGGAATTGGGTCTCCACCAACTTTGGCAAAGAATGTTGCTGTGCCCTCTGGATATAATGATATGACAAGAAAGAGAATAAGAGAGATGTTCATTGTACCCTCAATGTGGATTCCCCTATTGTACAGCTAATTGTAGGTTTATCTTTATTAGGAAAACAGAAGTTCCTTACTTTCAGCTGCAGTGAGACTCTTGGGTTCATCAATGAAGAATAAGTTGTCCAATTTCTTAACAGGCTTTGCAGCTGCTGGGGCTGCTTCAACAGCTGCTGGTGCTCCTGCTTTATCTAAATAAAATAACATATTTTTTTATTGAATTTTTAAAGAATGTATGCAAAATACAAAGAAAGAGACTAGAATAAAAAAAATTAAATGAAAAATGGAAAGTACAGAGAGGATCAAAATGCAGATACGTTTAAAAAATAATAAAGGACATACACATCAGAATAGCCCTTCCTGCACCCAACCCAACCTGGAGAACACAGTCAAGCCTGTAATGGTGATTCCTGCTGTAGACAGCAGTTGGACTTTCCATGTAAGATCTACTTGCCCCTACTTCACCATTTGTTGCATAACATTAAATCGAAATGTATGTAAAGGTTTCTTCATACCCTGTCAGAGCACTGCAAAACCTTTTTACGTGGAAGTATTTTTAAAAATCTCCTCATGCCATAGCTCAATTGAAGGTAGCTTGTCATTAGCCTAGTTAATAAAAATGCATTTTAGGTGATAATTTATAACTTTTGGGCTAAGTGGATATTAGAAAATGTCAGTATCCTGAATAGTGAGTATCCATAATGAAGAATGATGGGCTATCATGTATAGCGAGAAATATTTAATAATTTCTTTCCAGCCATATTCCAAATTTGAAATGTTAATGGACAAAAACAGAAAAAATGACTATGTGTTTGAAGAAGGCTTACATTTATGGAAACAAAATGATCTTTTTGGATTTCTTTAAGAATATAAGAGGCACAATATAAATGACAAAGACTTTACAGCATTTCCCCAGCTTTGAAACAAGTAAACATGCAAAATGTTTAGTAATACAGGTATCGGTATGTCTAACAATAAACTGTAAAATGTTAATATTAATTTCCCTTGTTAAGTTTCTTGCTTTAACAGTTCCTCCACAGGAAGGAAAATGAGAGGGAAAGGAGAAAGAAATCATTTTCAAAACAAAGTGTTTTACTTGAAAGTATGAAAAAGAATCGCTGTTTTGAGATGACAAATTAATCTGCCATATGTTGAAAAGACAATAGCGTGTTCCATCATATCAGTGCAAAAGAAATATTATTTCCCTTTTATACCACTGATGATTTTTTTAAGGCATAAAGCTCTGATTCCTTATGATCAAAATCATGAAGAGGAAACGCATCTTTTTGCAAAAAACAAAAAAAACTGTAACATCCTTAAAAATGGTTATGTTTCATCTGTAAAATAGATTTGCCCAAATGCCCAGTAAGGAGAAATAGCCGTAGAAGACCAGTTATGTCTATGTGGAGTTACGTGCCCATATTTATATAGTATGTGGGATTTATTTTATAATTAATACTAAATAAAAAAGGGCAAGAATTACTATTTCTCACCCTTCTTTAATTAGAATCTTAATTATCATTGTAGAAATACAACGAAATTGGCTTTAAAGTGAAGGCTATTTTTTTTTTATGAAAAATAATGTTTAGAACTGTTTATATATGGTACCTTTTACAGTCACTTTGGATTTGCAGGATTCACTTCCAGCACCATTGGTGGCCTTGCACAAATAGTCACCAGCATCTGTTTTCGATGCAGAGTTTATTTCCAATGTAGCTGTGCCATCAACAAAAGTAATCCTAGTCTTAGCAGAAGATGCTATCTCTTTCCTGTCCTTCATCCACTGAATATTCATTGGTTGAGATCCCCGAACATGACAGCTCAGATGCAGCTTCTCACCCTCGTTAATTGATAATGGTTTGAGGGGCTGATCAAACACAGGGGGCATCTTACGTTCTATATTGGGAGAGAAGAGTGGTAACTCCTAATATACATTTCTAAGAAAATCAATCTCAGCAAAGCATTAGGAGATAAAAGAGGGTGAGAACAACTGACCAAAGAATTGAGTAAGAAATAAGGAAATGTTTTTAAATGAAATAAAACCAATCAGTAGAATTCCATTACATAGTACAAAACTAAATAAAACAAAACAACCCTACCTGTTATAGCAAGAGACACCTGATAGGAGGCTGTGCCAGCCTCATTGGAGGCTTGGCAAG
>JABFEA020000038.1:9033932-9063896 GCA_019775915.2 Cyphomyrus plagiostoma
AAGTATTTCCTCTTTAGCTAAAACACACTCTGGGTGAACAGACTGAAGATGAAAAGGAGTAAGAGATTCTTTTGTAGGTTGAACGGAATATTGAACTTCCTTTGAAGAAAACTGTGATGACTGATCATCAGTAATTGATTTCTGTTCACTAGTAGTAATTGTATGCAACAGGGTAGGCTGTTTTATAATATCTGTTTGTTCAGCTGTTGGTTTCTCACAAATAATTCTGCCATCAGAAGGTAATGTACTCTGGTCTCTAATAACTTGTAAATGCATGATTTCTCTTTTTTCCTTTTGAGACCGCACAGAAAGCGCCTTTTCTAAATCTGGCATTTGATTCATTTGTTCATCTTGGAGAATCTGCTTTTCTTCAGACATCAAACTTGACTTAAGAATGGCATCTTTACAATGCACTGCTTTTTCTTCTCCTGGTCTCTGTATGTCAAAGTCATCCTCCTTTGATAAAAAAAACTTTGTTTCAGTAACAGGTGCTAGAACTGGCTTGAACATTTCTTTTACAACCGAAGACGGAATGGAAGCTTCAAAAGTGGACCATTCTGTAGAATGAGCTTCAGACAGTTCCTGCTTCTCTGTGGCTAAAGCAGAATATAATATTTTTACACCTTCTTTGACTCGGTAGCTTTGTTCAAACTCTGGCCTTGAAATGATTTCAGATTTTTCATCCACAATGGGTAACCTGGTTTCCACTTGATGACTGCTAACAACTTGTTTTGGCTCAGAAGCTGACTGTATCTGTTCTCCTCTTCTATTACCTGATAGCTCTGTTCTTACACTACAAAAGGTGGTAATTTCATCAGTAACAGCTGACATTATTTTTGAATGTTGTTCTTCAGCCATTTTTAGTTGTATAATCTCAGGACTTTGAATGCGATCTGACTGCTGTTCTGTGAAACCTTGATTCTCCTGCACTTCAGAGGTGACAGAGGCCCTATGAAGCTGCCTCACAGGAGCCACTCTAGATGGAGTAGGTTTGGAAGCCACAATTAATCTCTTTTCTTCTTTGTGAGATTGTAGCACTTCAACTTGGGGGCTGACCTTCTCCCTCTTTTGAAAAAGCATGCGTTCCTCGTCATGGGTTATAATCTTGGTGACAAGAAGTTCTGCACTGCAAGAGGTATACCCAGAGGGATTTGATGCCTGGCATGTATACAAGCCACTATCTTCCACCTGTAGATCCTTCAAGTTCAAGAAGCCAGAACCGTCTGGGTTGTTCAACATTATGCAATTGTCACTGGGAAGAATTTGATAACTACCCTTAAACCATGTCACCTCTGGACGTGGGTTGCCAGTTACTTTATAATAGAAACATGTTTGGCCTCCCTCAGTGCTTTTTACATTCTCTATTGCCATGTCGAACCAAGGGGGATGTCCCATTACTTTAAAAGATTTCTCTACATGATGTCCAATTTCAGTCTTTTCTTTATCTTTCACATACAAAAACGTTGTACATGTTGACTCTCCGAATTTGTTGGTGGCGGTACAAGAGTACTGGCCTGCATATTTTGCCTTTACTTGGGTGATTATTAAAGTATACTCATCTTTCTCTTCAAGAAGCTTGTAAACTGATGAAGACGTGATCATCAGCCCATTGTGAAACCATTCAACTTTTGGCTTTGGAAAGCCTGAAATCTGTACTGTGAACTTCACCATCTCATTAATATTAACATTTGCAGCTGACATTTGGGTCACAAAAAATGGCCTTTCGTTTTTCTTTTCTAACATGTAAGAATATCGTTTGGACTCTGGCATGAGTTCAAGTGTTTTTGTTTTGTCTAACTGATGGGAAGTGCTGTAGGTTTCTTGCCCGTCTTCTTCAGTAGTCACAGTCAAGCTAGAAAATTCTGTGTAAAAATAATAAAGATAAAATTTCACTCAAAATACCCATGCATTAAAAAGGTAATACTGGATGAATGACTGATGATGAATATTTCTCCATAACATTTTAAGAAGATGACAACATGTTTATGTACAACTGACACATCCCTAAATTCCTTGCTCTGGATTATGTCATTATTGCAAGAGTCTTCATTATTCTATTTATGGCAAGCAGACCGCCCCGCCTGCCCCATACTGCAACTGGTATATTTTATCTAACATACATCAAATATGAAAGAGACAGGGGCATTTTTCCATTCCTTTATTAATTCAGAGATCCATATTAACATCACAGACACAAAAATGTTCACTGTAAATCTTATGTACAGGCAATGCATTTTTCTACGTTTAATTTAAATATTCTATGTTTCAAAATACATGTGCTATCTAGCCTCTATTGCTTAGGAAGCCCAAACACTTTTTGCATATCTCAATACATTCCAAATATCTGTTTCCAAGAATGTTCTGAAGCAAAGATATTTTACTTATCTAATAATTAAATTGTATTTTAAATTCACAGATATATTTACATTATTCTCACTTAGAGTATTTTTGAAGTTTATTTATAAAATTCTACAACTATATAGCATGTCTCATGTCTTCATTTAATGTTAAATTGAAGCAGGTAAATGTCAGGTAGTTCCAAATAAACAGAATGGGTAGAAGTTTAAGTAAATTTTAAGTATGTAATACTATTTTGGTAAAATTTCCCTCCATAATAGCCATTGCAAGTAGAACTACAGAATACAATGAGTATGCAATGGGGTCTGAAATTATATATTGTCATACCTAATACAAAAAGAATTTTCACCAAAGAACAAAGCTTAAATTATAAACCCTCATATTAGACAACCAGCCATATTCAATACTTTCATAAATAAAATAAAAAATCATATGGCTGAAAATATGGCATATAAAAAATCATATATGACCATATAATAAACTAAATCATGTTACCAAATACAATGTAAAATATCCAGCGTTCTGACATTTTTATCATGCAAATACGAATAACTGTGTTCAGTCCAGTTTGATAAACCTTGTCTATGAAAACCCTTTTAAAAATTTCCAGTTCTTTAGTTTCACACCATCATCCACAAGTCTGCTCTTCTGTCACTATAGTATTTATGAAGTAAAGAATCTCTAGTATATCTAATGTATGCCACATGTACTCAGTTCACAGAATAATGTTAAATGAAGTTACAATGTATCTTTTTCTATTAACTGGAGAATGGGGTTCACTGCTACTGCAATTTGTTTTTGTGCTTTGATATACCAAATCATGTGCACAATCTCTATACCACAATCTTAATTCTCCATACAACAAATTTATATTCTATAAAGATCAAGATACTTTCAATACAGAAGTTGTTTCAGTAAATCCTGCTTTATTACGAATAACGCATTTAAATTCACCAGCATCACTTTGGTTAACATTCGTTATAATCAAATTAAAATGCCCTGGTGCTTTCTCTTGTATTATGTACCTGCTTGATTTAATTGGTATATCATCTTTATACCACTCTGCTGTGGGTTGTGGTTTTCCATTAACTAAACACTGAAGCAACACTGGAGTTCCCAAAGTTGCGGTTACATTTTCCAACGGAATTACACACTTTGGGGGACTTTCAGTAATTTGAAACTGAAAACTGCAAGAGTCTGATGTTTTAGCCTTGAATTCTACCTGATCATCTTTGGCTGGCTCTGCAAAAACATCTAAGTTAATGCTGACATATTTCTCTCCTTGCTCACTTATCCCATTGTTAGCCATTGCAATAAGCCTGACAGCTTTCTGTGACTCATCAGGCTCCTGATCAAACTCAAATTCAAGCTCTATTTCTGAAACTTGCTCACCTTCCACTAATGAATTTCCAACAACTAAATCAAATTTTTGTGGCTGCAATTTAGCACTTCCAAGGGACACTGCAGTCAACTCTCTTCCTCTTGCCTTTCCTGTAAACATCTGTGGACTTAACACAAGCAGTGCAGCTCTACAAATTGTTTCACCTACTACATTTATAGCTCTGCAAGCATATATCCCACTATCACGACTGTTTACTTTCAGTATCTTGAGAAAATGGTTGTCGCCTTCAGAAAAAGAAACATATCTCTTGCTATCAAGAGGGATTTTCCGGTCTCCTTTAAACCATGACACTGTTGGTGAAGGAATTCCCATCAAAGAACACTCAAACATTATATTGCAATTTTCAGGGGTCTCCACATCACAGATTGGATTTATAAAGCGTGGAGGCATTTCGGTAACCTCAAAAGCTATTTTTAAATCATCATTTTCCTGTGAAATAAATTCTACAGTGTTCTCCTCATACATACTTGGTAGTACATCTAAGGAGATAATCATACCTTTATTATCAGCTGTATATTCAGGGATAGTTACAATTTTAACCTGTTTTTCAAATTCCTTTACTTCATTCTCATCCAGCTCTACCTCTAGTAGGATCTCCTGGGGAGAAGGGGACCTTGATGAGTCATTATCCTCAACGTCAAACTGTATAACATGTTGATGAGTAACAGTAGGAGGAGCTGGCATGAACTTGGCTTCCTGAGATGCAACCATTACAAGAGCAACACTTTTTGCTTCACCCACATAATTAACAGCCTCACAGATGTACTCTCCTTGATCAGCTTTAGTTACATTTTTAATTTCTAAAGTTATATTGTCCCCATCTCTCTTTATTTTAACCCTTTCACCTGCAACTAGTTGGGTTTTATTTCGAAACCATTTCACATTTGGAGAAGGCAACCCAAAAACCTCAGCAAGAAATAATAACACCTCACCTTCAAAAACTCTTTTTTTAGTAAGTGGTTTCAGGAATGCTGGAGGAATTCCCTGGACTTTTTCCTGAAGAGTTCCCAGACCAAGTGAACTTTGTCCCTCAGGAATGATACTACCTTCATCCAAACTAAAGGTGAGAGGAGTTGTTTCAATGCCTTCATCCTCCGGGGATCTTAGAAATTTTGCTGGTGAAAGGAATCTTTCACCAGTGTCAATACTTTTAAGGTCAATTGGAGAAACTGGATATTCCTGAGGAGTAATAAAGCCCCATGAAGTATCAGATGGAGTCTGGAAAGATTCAGGCGATTTTGTAAATTGAGCATTCTCTGTTGAGGACACTGGAGTATAGTATTGTTCAATATCTGCCATTTCATCACTGAATGTACTGCCTATTTCAAAAGACATTTCAGATTCTGGAGACAATGGTCTCCCGCTTTCAGATGGTGGATTATAATAGTCATATACAGCACTGAAGGTAACCTCTTCTACTTCAAGCGAGTGGATACTAGCACCAGAAGGATCTAATCTCTTTCCTGCCACCGCTACTGCTTTAGAAACTGGTTTCTGTTGCGGACCTTCTGATACAAGATAATCGGTTAACGAAAATGTTTGATTTCTTGCAGCTATTTCAGAAGCTGGACTTGATACCCCTGACATCAAAACTTTACTCTTTATCTCAAAGTCTGCACATTTTTGTCCTTCCTGTCCTTCAATATCTAGTACAGATCTGTCTGTGGGCTCAGGTTTATTATCTTTCAGTTTATCGTTACCAATAAAGGAAACAGGGTATTCACCTGTAGGATCAGATTCTCCCTCATATGCTTGTGCCATTGGGCTTACAAACGATAAGCTTTGTTTTGGTTTTACTATAACTTCAGGTAATGCTGACTTGACAATCAGTTCTGAAGACTGCTCAGAGATTTTGTCTTGAGCTGTCTCAGGATGATCAAGACTAGTGGTAAATTTTACAAATGCCCCCTCAATACCTTTCCCAATTTTTTCTTCTGCTGCACATTTCGTAATTATGTTATCCTCCCTTTCTTGTGTATTTTTAAATGAGGTAGGTGCTAATGCCTCAGGTCTAACAATCTTGGGTGAGTGTTGAACCTCTTTCACACATGACAGTGAAACAAAATGACAGCCATCAGTAGGAGTCTCCACAATATCCCTTATGTCCTTTTCTTGTTGCACAATGTTTTCACAAGGTGTTTTCACATTTTGTAACAATCCTAAATCAACCTGGTCAGGATTAATTATGACTTCGTGAATATTCTCCTTGGGGAAATGTGAATCAAATAATTCACTTCTTGGAGATAAAACAGCTAATTCTTGCAAAGCAGATGACTCAAATGCCTGCTTTATTTCTGAGACTCTAACAGTTGCACCTGAAGACTGCAATCCACAACCAGTTATGGTAGGAATAGTTCTGGAACGAACCTTTGTTGTTTGTGCTTGAACTGCTGCCTCTTCAACAGCATAACCCTTATATGTGTGATTTGTTTTCTGCAATGGAGTCATATCCTTAATTGAGATTAAATTACTTTCAGGTGATTCAGGGGGCCAATCTCTTAATTCTTTATCTTCAGTTAGTTCTGTAGCTCCTTTTGTTGTTTCATATACTTCAGGAGATAAGTCATAAATATTACACTGAGAACTCAGTTCTGGTGAGTTGATTGGTGAAATGGTACTTTCCAAAGAAGTGTCAAATGACACATCAGATATGCTTTCAATCTGTCCAAATTTATTCTTCGCAACTAATTTATATGTCCCTACATCTAAGTATGAGAAGTCATTAATGTATAGTCTGTATAATTTGTCTTTAGATTCAAATCTGTATTTTGTGAGGGCAGTATTTAAACATACATCATCATGAAACCATGCTATTGTAGGGCATGGATCTCCCGTTAGAATGCACTCTAGTATGGCCGTCTGACCCTCTGGACAGCTAATATTCTCTAGTTCTCTGATTACCTGAGGGGCTTCTGCAGAAACATCAAAGGAAAATGTAAATTTGTGTTTTGTGCTTTGTAAAACCCTATCACTGGTTGAGTTACCTGGGCATTTTTCAGTGGGTACAAATGATTCTCTGATATCCTCATTAAATTCTGGGAGTGGTGTTGGTGCAGTAATCCTAATCTCCACAGGGGAAGAACAAAGAGATGATTCTAAAGTGCCTGGTCTATGAAAAACAGTTTGTGGAACCTGCAACATGGACTTCTCCAAGTTTGATTCTGTGTATGTTTCGAGTTCCTCTTCAATCATTCTTTCAAGACTATCTTTATCCATGTCGTATGTTACTTTAATTTCCTTTGAATATTTTGGATCTTTTTTGGACTGCTCACTATCAATTATTATGAGCGCAGCTGAGCTTATTGCTTTTCCATACTTATTAGATACAATACATGAAAAAATGCCCTGATGGTATATAGTAGGATAGTAGATCGTTAGCTTTGACTCAGTTGCTTTGGTGCGTATATCGTAATCTGAATCTTGTAGAAGAGGACAATTATCTTTGTACCAAGTTACATTAAGCTGTGGGTCTCCCTTGAAGTGACATACAAATTCACTCATCTGACCTTTCTTCACTTCCAAAGTAATCAATTGTTTTATAAACACTGGGGCATACTTTTTAGATGACAGATTAACTTGTTCATGAGACATTTCAGCAGCTCCTCCCTTTAAACTTGTAATGTCCTTATCATCAGTTAAATTACACTCCAAAAGAGAAGCATCTTTATAAATCAATTTACTATGATTCCACTCTCCAGTGTGGTCTGTCATAATTTGATCTTCTTGCAATAAACATTCATTCTTACTTTTATTAGTACTTTCTTGAGATACTGAAAAGGCATATTTGGCATCTTTAGGTAGGCTTTCTTTTACTTCTGAACAAACAAAAGGTGATTTTTGCCATTTTTCCTCATCAGCAAAATCCTCTGTTTTCTTAGTTTTACATTGGAACTGTTCTGTTACAATCCAATCAGATTCAAGTTCAACAGCTTCTTCCTGTTCTACCAGAAAGTCTTGTTGCCACTTCATCATTCGTTGAGATTGAGCTTCTTCTTCACTTACAAAAAACACATTCTCTTTTTTTGCATTTTCACACAACATGGTTTCATTACCAATTATCTGTTGAGAATATTCTACTTCATGGCCCTCAGGAAAATGCTCAAAAACTACTTTTTCTTTTACTTTTTCAACTTGTTCAAATAATTCTTGATGTGGTTTTACAGGTTTAATGCTGTTTTTGGACTTTTTATTTTCAGTCAGCTGAGGTGTATATTCTGCACCAACCCAATCAGAGTCAAGTTCAGCAGCATCTTCCTGTTCAATCATAACATCTTGTTGCCATTTCATAATTCGTTGAGTAAGAGCTTCTTCTTCACTAACAAAGTGTGTGCTTTCAATTTCCCTTTCACAAAGGTTCTCTCGTGACAAATGATGTTCATAAACACCCTGTCTTGATGGCATCTCTTTCACAACTTTTGTTGTCTTGGACCTTGAGGATCTTCTAATTGAGGGCTCACAGATTTCTGCACCTGATTCTTTATCTGTTGCCTTCTTTGAAATATGCCCATCAGGCTTTAAATATAGTGACTCTTTCTCTTCTGTCCATTCAGACTCCAAACCTACAGCTTTTTGTTCAAACTGCATGGCCTGCTGCCATTTCCGTTCGTGTAAAGTTAAATATTTATCTCCTCTTCCCAATATTTCACTTTTAGAGTTTCTCTCATAAATGTTTTCCCCTGAAATGGCTTTATACTCAGACGTTCCCCTACTTTTGATATTCTCTTTTTCATCCATAAAGCCTTCTTTTATTGACTTAGACCCTTGGACTTCCTTAACTACAATTTCTTCATTCTGTCTTTCTAATTCTCTAGCATTACCCATTACAGTTGTAATAGGCAGTTGGGGTTTCTTAATCTCAGACAAAGCCAATTCATTATCACACTCCAGATGAAAACGTTCTTCAGTCTTAATATGCACATTTTCATGAGAAACCACATGATCATCATCTGCTAGGTATTCATGTTCCATCTTCATTCCTTGTTCATTGCTTTTGACAACTGCTTGGTGTACTTCTTGCAGGTCAAATGTTTGTCCATCATCCTTTATTTTGATATCATCAGTTAAAAGTTCTCCCTTCATCATTTGTATGACTCGAGATCTGGACTGTGGTTCAAACGTATGTCTCACCCGTGGTGTTTCCAGCTCTCCACTCTGTTTGATTTGAGCTGAAGTCCTTGTAAGGCTATGTTCACCATAATCACCTGGTCTGATAAATTGTTGGGTTTCAGACAATAAGCCTCCCTTAACTCTTAAGCGTTCAACATATTCGGCATAGCTGGACTCACTTGCAACAGATTCTAAGTCAAATTCTGATGATGACATTGTGGAGATGGAGAGACGCTTTTTTCTTTTCACAGCTTTTTGCAGTATACTAAGCTTGGCTTTTACCTCTCCATGGAGACTTTCCGTGTCACTAAACCTGTCACTGAACCTGTCGCTGAACCTATCACTAAATCTATCACTGTATCT
This sequence comes from Cyphomyrus plagiostoma, assembly GCA_019775915.2. NCBI lineage: Eukaryota > Metazoa > Chordata > Actinopteri > Osteoglossiformes > Mormyridae > Cyphomyrus > Cyphomyrus plagiostoma. Next base: position 9,043,162 of record JABFEA020000038.1, read on the forward strand.
GTCACGACCAGTAAATCTGTCACAGTATATGTCACTGAATCGGTCATTAAATCTGTCATATTTTTCAAACATAGGAGCCGGAGAACGTGCTCGCTCAGATGCAGTTTCAAGCGTTGCTTTGTCTAGAGTTCTAGAGGAAGATGATGTTCTGAAAAACACAGTACGCATTAATGTATTCCTAGATTGAGTTCGCCCTCTGAAAGCCTTTGACCTTTTATCAAAAGGAGAGCCAACACACCTAAGGTCAACCCTGAACTTCATCTCTCTCCTTTGCTCAACCAATGATTCAGTGCTTTCATGAGTACTTGCTGACCGTCTCAAGAAACTTAAAAAATTGGCATCTTGCTCTTCCCTTAATGATACAAGAAGTGAGGCTGTTGACTCTGCAGATCCCTCTGTGTTAATAGCCATTACTCTGTAGCTGCCCGAATCTTTTTCTTTAATGCTGTCAATAACTAAACTGGAAGTATACACATGCATATTGCTTTCATTATGTACCCTACGGCGAAACTCTTTCTGAATCGGTCTATTATTGTGAAACCACAGAACTGTTGGGGATGGCCAAGCTACTAAATCACAGCTAAATATAGCAGGATCCCCTTCTAAAACAGACTGGAATTTAATCTTTTTAGTGAAAGATGGCTTAATATTTTCAGTGGATAAATTTACAGATGATGTTTGACTCAAGCAATAATCAGCAGAATTAAGACTGTGGTATAAGGAGTCATCTGTGCCTGATAAGGTTCCTTGTAGTCTTCTCGTATTCACATTTTCAACCACCCCTTCATTTAAAAATAATTCTGTAAAATAAAAAGAAAAATTACTCAATAAATTGTTTGTTCAGAAAAAAAGAAAATGAAAACATGTATTTAAAATAGAAAATTAATTAAATATTAAACACATGCAACAAGTTTCAAAGCCATGAAAAAACTGTGTCACTCACCATATTTGTTCGAATAAACGCAAGACTTGATTCTTTTTTTAAGATTCTGACACGAAAATTGCTTGATGTTTTTGTTCTTTCTTCAAACCGTGGACATTTCTTCAAAGAGTAAGTTTCTTAGAGAGCATTAATCTTCCCAAAATAAACTGATGCGTTTATAACACAAAATTTTCCTCTGTGATTCAGAGTACGCTAAAATATTCCTTACCTGACTTGCAGAAAGATGAATAAACGCCCTTTCTAATCCTTTGAATGGGAGTAAGTTGTTCAGACATTTGAAAGACATTTCTTGCCAATGAAGATTAAAATGTATATGAATGAACTGTAGAAATGTACGAGAAGGCGTTTATTCGAACTAATATAGTTTAACATGTTATTTAAAAAAAGCAAACAACATTAATCACATACCACTATCTGCAAGCCAGTCTAAGAAATATTTGCAGGGAAAAGAAATTTTAAATGCAAAAAAAAAAAAAGAAAATAAAAGATGCGGCTGTTTGTATATCTTTTAAAGAGAATTTCCTGTAGCCTGGAAACTTTAAAAGATACAGCAACATTTTTTCTTTAAGATAAGAATAGACAGATGCAACCAACAGATTGCACTTTTTAAAGAAATTTGAATAGAATTCTTATTAGTGTTCTGTACATAGGTAGATATTGAACAAGGCCAACATTTTTTTAAAAAAGAAAGGTACACTCAAAACTTTACAATTGCTTGCATGCTGTATGCCAATAATAAAGGCAAAATGAGTAATTTGTCACACATATAAATACTAGCTCTGCCCATTTAATCAAGTAAAAATAATGAGGATTAATCCTACCTTTGATTTCCTCTTCAATTTTGACTTCAATCTCTTCTTTCACTTTTGTCACTAAAAAGAATCAGGCAATGTTCTTAAATTAAATATTCAAATTCCATGATTTGCCTTCAACATAAAAATAATCTGACGCTTGCTAATCCATTTGAAAATTCTTTCTTTGCAACAAAAATACAACACACAAAATCAAGTCCTCTATTAAATAATATTCAATAAGCCAGAATTACAAAATGGGATTTTATAAAAATGCAGAGTTAAATGCATTGGGGGTTCAAAGATATTCAGTAGAAGATGAATCCTATTTAAATAATGGTATCAGACTCTTCTGATTTTTCAGTAGGCCCCAGTCTATTTATAGTCAAGGTTTGTTCCTCTGTAAAGACTTTTCAAGCTGAGAATTGAAAATCCTTAAATAAATGATTAAATATACAGTGGTACCTCAGAACTCGAACTTAATCCGTTCAGAACTCCGGATCAAATCCTAAAAAATTTGAGTTCTGATCGAATTTTCCCCATAAGAAATAGTGGAAAACCAATTAATTGGTTCCCGGGCCCAAAAAATTATACCTAAATATGTTTTGTTTTTTTAGCATTTAAACACAATATGAACAGTATAAAACAAGAGCATATACTGTACTAAACACATCTAAGTACATTTATCAAAACAGTAATTTGTAAAAGTAAGAAAATAAATGTATCCAAAGAATGTATAACAAACAATGTGTCCTGCCCCGATCGGCCGGTCCTTGTGTGCCACGCCCCCTCATTAACCCTGTGCGGAATTCACATGTGATCAGTTGTTTCTGGTTGTTGTCATTAGTCGTCTGTATTTAGTTTGCGTTTAAATTTGTTTCCCCAGTCCGCTCATTGTATTGTTCGTCTGCGTTTTGCCTGCCTTACCTGCAATTAAACCCTGTATTAAACCCAATACAGGATGCCTTTGTCTCCGTTCCATCCTGGCTTGGCACGACAATATTTTTATAATGGTAGTAGTGGTTTATTATTAATATTAAAATAATACTAAATATTTACTTTTATTTTATTATAATAATTACTGTTACTGTCTATCATTGTCTAAATGTATTTTTGTTGTCTAAATATATGTATTCAGTTAGTGTAAAAATGCACGATGCTATCACAGCAAATGCGAGGCTGAGACTGAAGCCTTAGCCTTTGTTTCCGCTGAGAGATGTACAGCATGACTCATTTGTCGGTGTTCACAGTTCGATTTCCGAGTTCTAGGTAATTTTTTTTCAAACTGGTTGGTTCGTCTTTTAAGAAATTCAAATGAGTTCGATAACCAAGGTACCACTGTATATACATAAATTTACTGAATTGTCGTCATATATATAAACCCCATTATAAATAAATGTGTGTGTGTGTGTGTGTGCGCGCGCACGTGTATGAATAAAATGATAAATGCAACACAGGCATATATGGTGACACTTTATATTAACTGCACCTTCATAATACTTTTATATTGCATTCATAAAACGTTCAGTGCACCTTCACAAAGTATTCATTAAGTATCATGTATGTATACATTACATAAATAGATGTGTGTGTGTGTGTGTGTGTGTGTGTGTGTGTGTGTGTGTTACATTTTGTTTTACAAAGTTAGGAAAGCGTTGTTTAAGGTTTAAAGACTGGTATTGGTTTGGTACTCTGTGTTGGCCGATACCCAAAGCCCAGGTATCGGTATTCGTATCAGGACAGTAAAAGTGTGATTGGTGCAATCCTAGAAAAAAGTACAGAAATAGTGAAAACAAAAACAACAAAATCTGATATTTATAGAGATGAGAATTGCGGCACTGTGAGGGTGCTCTGAAGGGATTCCTTCACTGGAATTATTTTCAACATGTTTGTGCTTTCAGTGTCTGTGTCAGCAATTAAAACAAGCCCCTAACTATAACCTCTCAAGTGTGAAGATGCACAAGTGAAACACTTCAAAGTCTCAGGATTTAAATTAAAAAATTACAAAATCAACAAAATGTACAAGGAAGGAATTTAAAAACATTGAAAAATACCAGGCAACACAATAAAAGGTACCAAAAAGAACAGATTAAATTAAGAGAAGATTAATATACCACATGCAAATTATTTTAGAAAAAAAAAAACACAAACTTTACCTTCATTGGTTATATAAAGGGTAGCACTGCAAACTGTCTCTCCAGCATGATTGGTTGCTTTACAAATATATTGCCCAGCATGCTCAAGAAAGGCATCAACTATAATTAGGGTGGCAATGTTTGTCATTTCATCAAAATGAAAGACAACATTTTTAGTTGGTTTTATTAGCTGCTGATTGTGGAACCAGCTGATATCTGGTGCTGGTATTCCACATACACAAGCATGGAATCTGGCAACTTCCCCATGATGTACTATGCAGTTTACTATAGGCTGAATGAATGTGGGTTTTTGAACAAAAGGTTCCATTTTTACACAAGTTGATGCATGCCACTTAGACTTGGCTGTACTCTCCTCAGTTTTGTTTTGCCCTGGAAGGAAGTATGTCACTGTTCAAATATAACTTTTGACTTCATTGCAGTATCATAAATACATTTTCATAATTCGTTTGCATGTGTTTTCAGACATTCTTGTTCAAAATTCAGAACAATTGGATGGAATCTCAAAAGAATCACACAATACATGCTATTATGCAATCATAAGAAAGACAAGTGCATCACAAAAACTTTTAACCCATCTGCTAATCGAAACTGCAACAAGATCAGTACAGAGTTTGTCATGCTTTTAAGCAATTAAAAACTCACCATCAACAGACAAGACTGCAGAGCAGGATACCATTCCAGCTGGGTTTCTCGCCACACAAGTGTACTCTCCCTTATCCTCAAGGAAAACTCGAGTAACCTCCAACTGACACTTATCATCAAACTGAGACATTCTGAAGATGTCCGACTGTGTGATCTCCTTGTCTTTGCAGTACCAGATGATCTGTAAGTCTAAAGAGAAATCAAAGAGATTTACATGCTAGACTACACACAGTAGCTACAGTAGCCAATAATCATACCTCCTGTACTGAAAAGCTAGTAAACTGAAACAGGTGAAGTACCTTCTCCAGTGACACGACACTGAAAGTGAGCAGACTCTCCTTCACTGGCAGTGGTGTTGTAAATTGGAGAAATGATAACAGGGGGGGACAGTGGAGCTCCAGTGTCAGGGGAAATCACTTCAGGTACTTAAAGAAGAGATAGATTTCATTACTAGTCACTTAAATACAAACACAAAATCATATAATTAATTTGGCACAAATATCCAATGCAAATGATTTTTTAAAATTCATCCAAGCAATGGAAACGCCTACCTTCTACATTTAGAGTAGCAGTGCTGGTAGCCTCGCCACACTCATTTTTGGCCTCACAATTGTAAACAGCTGCATCTTCTGGGAAGGCTTCAATGAGGAGGAGTGTGTACTCATTGCCTTCTTGCAAGAATTTGCACTTGAATCCAGAAGACAGGACCTGAGAGTTCTTGTACCAAAACACCTGTGGCTGAGGGTTGCCTGTCACCACCACAGAGAAACGGGCAGGCTTTCCGGCTTCAACAGACAGAGGCTCCATATGCTGAAGAATCTGTGGAGGCTCAGGAACTGAATCAAAGAGAATATATTCATATATTAATGGAATATTGTTTCTGCCCAGAAAGGCAGACAAATAGTCAATGAGTCACATATAAGGATAACCAAAATTTTTCTATAATCTTAAATATTGAATATTTAATATGAATTAACCGTATAAGGGAAGAACCACCACCAATGTATGCAGTTGTACAAAAATTATCAACGACAACTTTATGTAATGTGCTAAACAACTTGGAGTTGATTATTATTAAATAATAATAATAATAATAATAATAATAATAATAATAGAAAGATAATAACTGAATAAACCAGTCAGTAAATTTTTTTCAGAAGAACATTACTTCTATTTCCATTTCATAATGTTCCAGTACGCTCTTCAAAATATGGTCCCTATAAGCACATAAAAGCTGGTCAGACTGCTCACTGGAAGCGGCAAGTCCCTTAACCCATGTGTACATACTTCAGGTTGCTGTTTACAGAGGATGCCAAGTACTTTTTTTTCCTAATGTGTTTAATGTGAAAAGGGCAGTGTCCAGCTCACTGGAGGACCAGTGCTTGAAAAAAGAAAATTATTTTATAAAGATGTAAAAATTTCAGTATGTTTAGAAACTGTTCTCAGCATTCAGGGAAGAGGTATTCAGTAAAAGTGTGCGCAGTTATGCTTATTTGTAGCTTGATTTATACGTACACACACACACACACACACACACGCACGCACGCACGCACACGCACACAAACACACGGAAGTGGGCAAATTTGTTGGTACCCTTACAGCTCATTGAAACAATGCTTCATTTCTCTTGAAAAGTGATTCAGCTGAAAGCTACTGCTTAATGTATACTTGCATGACTTTAGTAATTCATAGAGTAAACCAATAAAATTGTGAAAATAAATGATGTGTTGTTTATATTACTAAGATATGCAAAAATAGTATGGACATATTTGATGGTACCTCTTGCATTATAGTCATGTTTCAAATTAAGTGTTTAACCTCAGTATCTCAGGTGCCTTCAAGCTTTCCATCAGCTATTCAGCCTATTTAAAGGGAAAGAACATGCTACTGTGTTGTTTGGTATCATTATGCGCACCACACTGAACATGGACAAGGGAAAGCAAAGGAGAGAGCTGTCAGAGGAGCTCAGAAAGGAGATTATAGATAACCATATTAAAGATAAAGGCTGTAAGACCATCTCCAAGCACCTTCATGTTCCTGTGACCACAGCTGTCAATACTATTAAAAAGGTTAAGGTTCATGGGACTGTAGCCAACTTCCTAGGACATGAACACAAGAGGAATGCAATCCCAAGTTGATGAGAATGATGCAGGTGGTAGAAATAGAGCCAATGAAATCATCCAAAACCATTCCAGCTCAGCTCCAAGGCCAAGGTGTCACTTTCTGATTGCACGATCCATCGTATTTCGAACAATAATGGGCTCCATGGAAGATGACAAAGAAGGGCACCACTATTGAGCGAAAACATAAAAATACCAAAGTGGAATTCATTTAAATGCATGTTGACAAGCCCCAAAGCTTCTGGGACAATGTCCTTTGAACTGATGAGATGAAACATCAGGGCTATGTTTACTGAAGGAAAAATGAAAGCTTTAAAAGAAAAAACCCCATACGTACTGTGAAAAATGGAAGGGGCTCAGTTTTGCTTTGGGGCTACTTTGCTGCATGGCACGGGGAACCTTTAACATGTGCAGGGCACAATAAAGTCTCAAGACTACCAAGGCATCCTGGAGTGAAACATACTGCCCAGTTTCAGAAAGCTCAGCCTCAGTCACAGGTCATGGGTCCCCCAACAGGATAATGACCCAAAACATGCAGTTAAAGGCACTCAGGAATGACTGAGGAAAAAACACATTGGACTATTCTTAAATGGCCCTCCATTGCCTCAGGTCTTAATCCTACTGAACATCTATGGAAAGATCTGACATCTGAAAGTACCAGTGTGGAGACGCCACCCTTCAAACCTGAGACAGCTTGAGCAGTTCGCTCAGGAAAACTGGGCAAAACTACCTGTTGGCAAATGCAGACGTCTCAATGTGAAGTACAGAGGCTGCTTGTTGGCAGTGATGGCTGCAATAGGTGGTGCCACAAATTATTAAATTAAGGGTACCAGCTTTTTTTTCTGTGCCATTTTCATTGTTTAATTATATAAAATATTCAAATGAATCAATAATCAAAAGCAATGTGTGATTTGTGTTAAATATGGAATAAACTATTAAACTTTTGCCAAAGTTATTTCCGAGATAGCTGTGTTTTCTTGTTTTTTGTGGAAGGGTACCAGCTAATTTGTCCACGTCTGTATATATACACCCACACACACTAAGTCATCATTATGAGATACTAAGTCATAACTACCCCCCAATACCCCTAACCCCCAATGTAACCTATACTCCTGCTTCATATATACAGCTCGCACCTCATATTCCATATGCAGTTTTCTGGCTGTAATATCATTTTAACAAAAGCAAGCCAGGCAAATTGTAACCACTGACTTTTAATGTCCAGTACACAGGACTCAAATTGTAAGAATTAACGGTGTGTTTGGCTGTCTGTGCATGGCTGCTTTTGTTAAATAAACATTACAGCCATAAAATATGACGTGTGAGCTGTGTAAATGAAGCAATGTGATTAGTCTAAGTTATGTCATAATAATTTGGTTATAGTAGTCAAGTAGTTCGCTTTCATTTTGGGTTTAAACATGACAACATATGAGAAATTTAAAAAAAAAAAAATTAACTGTACTTTACTTTGGTCGCCCTATTTTGCCTTGCGGTAATAGCTGCTTCTGGCTAGCTACCTGAGGCTCATGTGTCGTGCATAGAAAACATAATGGGGAAAATAAATTTTCTATCAGTTACAAATATAGACTCATCAAAGTTTATGATAAACTGCCAAAAACAAGGCACCAAGATGCAGCAGCGAAACTACAATAAGTGCTTTGAGACAATGTAACATTGTGAAAATGTGCTGCATAAAAAAACTGAATTGAACTGAATATTATATACAGTACTGTACTATTTGAATTATGTACAGTTGAGTGATTTCATTTGTACAGTACTGGAATTTGTGTTTGGAACAGCTGTACTGTACTCATCAATAAAATCATCAATAAAATTAAATAAATAGCAATGCTGGTTTTATTATTCTGTATTCATGTAATAAATATACAAATGTGAATTAGATGGTAATGTGCCTGAGGCACAGAAAAAAAGAAATAAAAAACAATGATCATCCCCTTATAGTGATTAATTTCACTCAGACAGAAACGATTACTATAAGCAGTTTCCACTGTGTACACTCAGTATCTCGTAATTTTGACTTAGTCTCTCATAATTATGATTTAGTATCTGAACTATTTTTATGCAGTGGAAAATGGACTTCTGCATTTATTAGTAAAACATCACATACCTTAAACACTTTTGAAATATTGAATTTGTGTGCATTAATGTAAAACTATTATTAGGCTGCCAGAACTACCTGTGTGATTATACCATAATAATCAACACCCAAATACCAATCTCTGGACCAAATTAAAAAACTGTATTTATCAAAGTCTTGGTAAAAAGCCTATTAATTATCAGATTTCCATATTGTTTTTTGTGTTCTTCTATATTATATCATATTGAACTATTTTTAGAAAAATGATATTCCATATACTTAATTAGATAGTTTTGTATGGATCTTTTAAATTAGCTTTTAAATTTTGTACTCAAGAAAACTGATAGAATGGTACTCACTACTGATGTGAAGCGTAACCACACTTCTGTTTCTTCCAGCGATAAATGTGTATTCCCCAGCATCACTGCGATATGTTTCCGTAATGGTCAAACGATGAACTTTCCTAATTGCAGCATAGTGGAACCTGTCCTCCGTTGAAAACTTGATCTCCTCTCCATTTCTGAGCCAGCGTCCATCAACATCATCCTCATTGACTTCAAACTCTAAGGTTGCCCTATGCTTCTCGACCACCTAAAAATATTAAATGAACATTTGTACATATAATTAACACTACATAGCACTTCATTACTGGCTTAATTAAGGTATAAGGTTAACATATTTACGGTAATTTCTTTCTCCATGGGTTCAGTGATCCGAACGTCACGACCCTCCACAGTAAGATGAGCTTTGGAGGTGCTAGAACCAGCAACTACACAGTATTCTCCAGCATCAGATAAACGAACAGTCTGGATCATAAGACGATGCAAGTACTTCTCAGTGGAAACCTTGAATCTGGAAAAACAAATTGCAACACCATCTAAACAAAAGGATCAAAATTTCACTAGTTACGCGACTGCCAGAAATATTTAGTTGCACCGAGCCAACTGTACATTACTCCCTTCCACAAACAGTTAGTTAATCAAATCTATAAGTCTGATGCTTTTGTAACAGCAAAATGCAAGTAGATTTGTAGAAGTATGTTGTACCATAATATCCATCTGTCTGTTGTCTACAGTAGGGGTGTAACGGTATACAGCATATTTTCGTACTGTTTGGTGTGCCTCCGGCGGTTCCATACAAACATGAGACCTGCCTGACATTTTCCTATACGTACTGGCGCAGATATAAGACAAAAAATACATCTAAGAGGATCTTGGCCCATCTTATTTTCAAGAACCAGAATTTAAACATCATTATTAATCATCATAAACAAGAGCAGATGGCATAAATTACCCACCTCCTGGCTAAAGGTAGTCACGTACTTCAAATATAATTGAAGTTGTTTTAGCAATACAATATTGGACAACCAATTGTTGACAATAGGCTGACATATTGTAATGCCGTTGGGTTGGTCTGCAGCCGGCATGCTTTAAACCACATCTTATTTATCTTTAAATGGTGTAAATGAATGTGTATTCCTGTACTTATGTAAATACTGTTTGCCGTAAATATCCTGTAAAAATCCTGTAAATATCACAATTGTGTAATGTTTGGCGTGGAAGTTGTGCGTTTCATTGGCATGTAGCCATGAGTTTCATATAAACTGTTGGTGTCCTTGTCTATGCCACTTGTAGTATTAAACCGATAGCGGCTATTAATGATGATAATAATTTTAAGATAGCTGTCATCTTTATTAAAATGAGTTGACCACTCACCACAATACCTCTTTTTGTCCCCTTTATGTGGGTCTGCTGCATCAAAAATATTATTTCGCTCTTGAGTTGTGGAGTTTTTAATATTGATTATCTATCAATCTACACTTACTGTGCTTCAATTGCCTGTGGTTGTTTTTTGACAGTGATATGCTTAGCTTCACATATATGCTTGTTAAATAAAAACAAAGAACCTATAGGTTATCGAAGCTATGAAGCACTTTTAACGTAAATATTTTTCTCTCTGATTTCATACAGTAGAGACATAGGTCTAGGCCTAGTTATTCATGCTGCCACTTTTCTGAAAGGAGAGTGGCAAAAGAGTTAGATGTTTAATTAAAGGGTGATGCGTTTTTATTTTCTTCGTATAAATGAAGATAAAAAAAAATGTACCGTTCCTATGGTCGATAAACCATGATGCATACTGAACTGTGGGAAAACTGTACCGTTACACCCCTAGTCCATACTTGTATAATGACAACCACCATATATTCATTTTCCTCCATAACCATATTAATAAACATAGTTTATGTTGTTAAATTGATATGTTATGTTCAGTTAAAAACTGGGTAAGTTATCATGTTTATAGAAGTGATCATGTTTATACAATAAATTCCATTAACAAATACAAAAGTTTGAAAGTAATCTACCTGTCAGATACTTCCAGTTCTTGCCCATCTTTCATCCACATCACTGGTATGTTAGGTTCAGAGACTTCGCATTCAAATATAGCCTTCTTCTTCTCAGTTACTTTAATGTCTTTTATGTGTTTTGTAAATTGAATAACACGAGCTGAAATATAAAAACATAGTATTCACCATCCAGCAAACCATAAAATGACTCTGTGAAAGATATGAAGCATCTGAAGTACACTTACCATCAACATATAAATTAGCTGATGTCGCTGCAGATCCAGCAACAAACTGATATTCTCCACCATCTCCAAAATGTACATTTCGGATGGTCAAGGAGTGAGTAAGTTGTTTAGAACGAATCTGACATCTTTCTGTAGAACGAATCTCTACACCATTCTTTAGCCATTTGTAAGATATTCCCTCATAGTTCACAGTCACTTCAAAAGTGATTGTGTCTTTCTCCTGAGCATTAAGGTCTTTCAGCATCGATGTGATTAAAATAGCTGATGAAAGAGAAAATGTTCCATTTAGCATTACTTAATATATGTTTTGAATTCAGAATAAAAGATAAATAAAAAGAAAAAACATCTTACGATTGACAGTCAAAGTGGCAGAAACCCTGTCATTTCCACAGATGAAGGTATATTCTGCAGAATCCTCTCTGCTGGTGTTCATTATTTTGAGCTGGTGGAGCTTCCCCTGCACTACAATCCTGAACTTCTCACTCATCTCAATCTCAACTCCATTTTTCAGCCAAGTAGATGGTACATTGAAGTGTGAGACTTCACATTCAAAGGTGGCAACTTGGGTTTCAGGTACCTCAACGTTCTTCATCATTTTTGTAATATGTAAAGCTGAAAATGTGATGTAAAAATTTGCATGTAATAAATCAAAATATTATATACACATTTCATAATAAAAGCCCACAAAATGGGAATAAAGTACTCCAAATATGATCTTACATTCCACAAATAATGATGCACTGCATTGCAAATGTCCAACTATAGCAGTGTATTGTCCAGCGTTGTGTGTGTCCACATTTTGAATGATCAGCTTGTGAGCCTTCCTCTCAGAGAGAATCTTACAGTTTTCACTTGGCTTAAGCTCAGCATTGTTGAACATCCATTTCACTGGGATGTTGTCATGGGACAAACTTAGCTCAAAGGAAGCTGTAGCATTCCGAAGAGATGTCACATCCTTGGGTTTCTTCACAATCTTTATTGCTAAAAACAGACAAATATGTCTCAGTACAAATACATATTATACACATTCACTCAGTAATTCTAAGGAACATCAAAACTTATATGCATTCAAACTAATATATATATATATACACACACACACACACACACACTGTACGTACTTTCCACATTTAGTCTGGCATTTGCCGACAGCTTTCCAAGCTTGAATGCATAAAGCGACTCATCTTGTGCTGTGCAGTTCTTGATCTTGAGTGTGTGCACCATGCCATCTACTTGGATCTCGTATTTGTCACTGGGGGTAATCTCCACACCATTCTTGATCCATTGAGAACCCTTCACATTCTCATGGGTAAGTTCAAGACTGAAAACTGCTTCCTGGGTTTCAGTTACCGTCTGGTTCTTCATTGTCCTCTTAATTTTCACAGCTTGTGAATATAATATTAAAATACAATCAGACAATGAACAATAAATAATCTTTATTTTAGGAAACGGCAAATATATAAAAAATATGTAATAACATCTGAAAATAAATTAGGTCACCTTCAACTCTTAAGTTGCCTGTAGTCTTGGAGCTGGCCACCTGGTAGGTATATTCCCCAATGTCCTGAGGTCTAGAGATGGTAATGACAAGCCTTCTAATAGATCCACGTTCCTCACTCCTGATATTGTCGCTGAAGTCTACAGGATTGCCATCCTTCAGCCACTTTCCTTCAGCACTGGGATTGGCCACCTCACACTCCAGTTCAGCAGTTTGGGACTCAGCCACAGTCACATCTTGAAGTGGTCTTTTAATGGCACCACCTGCAATATGAGGTCTTAATAATATTAAACTGTAAACATAGCAAGTGGCTGATGACTGAATAAGTAAACGTGAAAGGGTACACGAATCACAAGATGTACCTGGCATAATTTACACGATGGATGCCCATTCTAAAAACCCTTATAGATATAACAGTTGGTAAAACTGGATTAAAAATAAGCAGTCCAAGTTACATTTTTCAGGCAACTGTACTGCCATCTTGTGTTAGCGTAGGATGTGAGGTTGGTTGGCTTGGAATTCATACACATAAATTTGCTGATGCTTTTTGTGAAACAAGGTCTGTAATATTATGCCTCCTCAAAATAAAGCTTCCCGGTCTCATGCAAAAAAATCTAGTATAAAATATGTGGATCAAACTAGAAGTTTCACTAATGTTATATTGTTTTATTAACCCTGGTATGTGACCCCACCTAGAAAACTGGTGATTGCTAACTATCTAGCAGGCCTACTACTAAACTGATGAAACTGCTTTTATTAGCCAGACAACTGCAGATATTAAATATCATCTTAAATTATATATTTCTGTGGTGTGAAAGGCGCTATATAAATAAATTGAAATTGAATATACAACTCCACATACACAGAACTTGTTCAGTTCTATTTCTACTTTTTATCATAATTTCAAAATGTAATCCTATTAAACTATTAATTTTGCTTTTGCCATAAAACACTTAGTAAATTATACTTATACATCTGGATTACTAAATGAAATTTACATAACTAACAACACTGTGTACCACAGTCAGCAGGAAGTACTCAGGAGTCTTTTTGCATTGCATGAGAGCTTCAGATTTGTTTCAAAGCTGTACATAGATAAACAAATATCAAAACGGAAACTTTAATTGGTTCTGTTGCTGTTCAGATTGAAAAACAGAAAAAATGAAGATCTTATAGGTAAAAATGGACAAAATATCATGCCCATCTAAAACATTGAAACGTTATTACAAAAAAAAGATACCTGAAACAGTAAGGGTGGCAGTGGAAGTCTTTTCACCAGCGGCAAATGTATACTGTCCCTCCTCATCCTTCATGGTGTTTATGACAGTCAAAGTGTAGAGCTTGCCCTTGGCCTCCATTTTGTATTGGGGACCAGATTTGAGAGTCTGGTTTTTGAAGGTCCAGACAGGATCAATACCAGCATGGGACAACTCCACCTCAAAGGTGACATTCTGCGTTTCTGTGCACTCCCGGTCTTCCATTGGCCTTATAATGTCAATTTCTTAAAAAGGGAATGAGTCAAAAGTCAGGTATAATCCCACCACTGATGTTAACAGAATAACATTTTTTATAATCATATCAGGTCAAGATTAGAAATACTTACTTTCAACTGTCAGTTTGCAGCTGGATTCAGCTTTGCCAACAAAAAGCTTATAGTGTCCTTCATCAGAAGCAAAGGTTCGGCTGAAGACCAGCCGCTGCTTAGACCCTTTGGTGACAAACTGAACTCTCTCACTAGCCGATAACTGTTTGTCATTGTGGTACCACTTCACGGAACTAATATCAGCAGCAGAGATTTTAGCCTCAAGAACAGCTTTAGTGCCCTCGATTGAGGTCACATCCTTCAGTGGGATCACAATACCAATAGCTGTAGTAGAAAATAACAGTGTTAAAATTTGACGTTATTTTAATTGCATTTAAACAAAAACACATTAAACCCAAATAAAACATAATTCAAATCAATCTGAAAGCTTACATTGAATGGTAAGTTTTCCAGTCGTACTGATATTCTGGGCAGGCACAACAAAGGAGTACAACCCAGCATCACCCCGTTGGGCATCTTCAATGAGAAGCTTATGAACAAGCTTGTCAATCACAATGTGAATACGGTCAGTGACTGTGATTGCTTGACCGCTCCTCATCCAAGTTCCCTCAACATTTTCCTGAGAGAATCTAACTTCCAGTTGGGCAATGTCACCTTCACAGATGGTAACATCTGACAGACCTTGCATCAGTGTCACAGGCCGTACTAAAGAAAAAAATAACGTAGAAAAAAAATAATTCACCACACACTATATGAACAAAACAAAAAAATGCATTGTTTTGCATGACATTGTCCAGAAGGTACAGCAAGTAACTGAAATTCCATAAACTGAAATTTCATAAAACTCACATATCATCTTCAAGGAAGCAGTAGTCTTCAGTTCACCCACAACAAAGCTATATTTCCCCTGGTCCTCCTTTTTGATATCTCTAACAGAGAGAGAGTGACGTCCACGGCGAGAAGAGATTGCATATTTGCTACTCGGGGTGATCTCTTTATCCTCAAAGTACCAAGTACCCTCAGCATCTTCACGAGAAACTTCACATTCAAACTCTCCAGAATAAGTCTCAGGGACTTCTATATTCTCTAGATTTTTCACAATTTCCAGTGGAGCACCTGAGCACAAATAAATGAATTATTGCTGTTATGACTTAGCATACACCATTACTTAAAACAGGTCACATAGTTCAAAATTCATTATAAACTATTTGTGTATACCTGTATTAATATAGTTTTATGGTATGGTTGGCTAATTAATATAGTATCATTAATATGCTTACATTACTGGAGAGCTACATATATTACAATGCTATTTTTCTGTTCTAATAAATATTTTAAGAGATGTAATTTTCCAGCTTCAATAACAAGAACTGTTAATGAACAACATGCAATTCAATAAAACAAAAAATTATCCTACACAATATATAATTATCATATTAATAATACATTTAATCATATGCTAACAATAAAAACAGATTACTGACCCTCAACATTGAGTTTAGCAGTGGTTCTGATATGTTCATCTTCAACAACACAGCAACTGTAGTCTGCAATGTCCTTCATTTCAATCATCAGTACAGAAAGGAAGTGGACCTTTCTGTCTGAGTGCATTCTGTACTTGTCTCCAGAGAAAATTTCCATATTATTCTTTAACCATTTAACTTTAACAAAAGGCTCACTGGTTTCACACTCAAATGTCACCATAGTGTCTTTCTCTTTGGCATTGGCATCTTCAAGATTTTGGGTAAAGGAAACAACTTGTTTAGCTGAAACAAAAAATGGAAAAAACATTTAAACTGGTAACAATTATTAATTAATAATTATTATTAATAATTCTGGGAATTGGAATCTGTACGAACTATAAAAAACATATTGCAACTTATTCAAAACTTCACCTTGAACCAGGAGAAAAGCATGACTTGAAGTTTCTCCAGCAACGTTGAAGGCTTTCACCATAATGCTAGCAGAATCTTCAGCAGTGACATCCCTGATAACCAGTTCACACACATTATCTTCAGGCCAGTACCAGTAAATACGGTCTGACTTCTCTAGAAGAACGCCATTTTTAAACCACTGGCATTCTGGGTCAGGTTTGCCTACCACTCTGACACGGAAATGAACTTCATCAGCTAGGGAAACAGTCTGACTTTGAATGCGTTCCAATATCTTAGGAGCTTCCATGCTGGGTGAAAGTTCTATTCTCTCTGGCTTAATTGTTGGAATAGTCACTTTGCCTCTTTCTGCTTCCTTTTTCTTCTCCTCCTCAGGAACTTCTTTGGTCCAGTGTAAAAGTTCATCTTTCTTCTTCCTCAGCATGCCCTCATAGGACTCATCTTTCCTTCGAGACTTGAGCTCTACAGCAGTTATTGCTTCATAGTAACCCTCTTCCGTCCTGCGTTTAAATTTACTTCTCAGTTCCTCTGACTCTTCTGAAGATATCTCATGAACAACTCGTTCAGCCTTTCTCAATTTAACTATCTCTTTTGACTGGGTTGTGTCAGCAGGTTTGTCTACCTTTTGAACATCAAAAGACACTCTTCCACGATCTGGGGAAGTTCCAGATTCGGGGGCCTTTAGCTCAGGAGCACGCCGTAGAATGGACCTAAAATCCTCTCTCTGCTGGATTTCAAATTTCACACAATGCTCAATCACACCTTCCGGGTTCTCTGCTATAAGTTTTACCTCTCCAGCATCGTAAAATTTAGTATCAGTAATTTCAAGGTAATAAATACCATCATAACGAAGCCTGAACCTCTTACTCTTTCGGATGAGCTGTCCATTAAGGTACCAGTTCACCTTAGGTGTGGGGTAACCAGTCACTCGGCAGCGGAATTTGGCAGTTTCACCTTCTAGGACCCGTACAGGCTCAGGAAGCAATACAATCTCAGGCTTAGTTTTCTCATATACTTCTTCTGCTGTTACTCCTGCAAGGGCACCCTCATGTGCCATGCGCTCCATCTCCTCAATCCTTTGCATTCCCTTCCTACCCTCTGGCAACTGAGTTTCTTCCACAAGGCCTTTCTCATCCTTCACAATTAGGGTAGCAGAAGTCTGGTCAACTCCAAACTTATTTGTTGCCCTACAGGTGACAACGCCACTATCTCGTGAGTAAGCAACTTCATAATCAAGACTACAATAGCCAAATTCATTGATCATACGCAGCCTATTTGCAGCCTCTAAGGGTTTGCCATCATGCAGCCATTCAACCACCATTGTGGGGTCACCAATAGGTGTCAGTCTGCATTCAAAATGTACTGGACCAAAACGCTTTAGCCTGACAGACGTGACTTTCTTCTTGAAATGTGGTTTCTGCTGTTTCTCCTTATCATACAGGTCACCTTCTTCCCACTGTTCTTGACCATAGCGAAGATGCAGGGGCTCCAACTCTGGAGCTGCAATCTCCTTTGCCTTATATGTTCCTTTTGGGATGATGAGCTTCCTCTCTGGCTCTGGTTCAGCAAATTCTACCTCTACATTGACTCTGCAGCGAGTGGTATCTCTTCCAGCCTTGTTGATAGCTGTAGCTGTGTACCAGGCACTGTCAGTACCAGTAGCTGAAGAAATCTTAAACTGAGCATCTCCTTTAGCACCTTCAATTCTGTAATTGAGATTTTTAAGAAATAAAATAGACATATCTGTGGTTATTGAGTTACTTTACACACAAAATATCAATAAAGGTTTGAATGTATAACAAAATCTATTAAAGGCGGGATATACTGTCCAATAAAGCATTGGTACCTACCTAATATGAGGATGCTTTTGTGGGGAAATGATGTCACTGTTCTTCAACCACACAATGTCAGGAAGTGGATTTCCAATAGCTTTGACAGCTAACTCAACCAAAGTTCCTTCCTTAACACTAATGTTCTTCAGCTTCTCAATAAACTGAGGTCTCACCAAGTTTTCCTTAGCTGTGAAACCCAATGAAAAATATCAGCATTACAGGAAATGGATAAAAAACAGAGAATGCCTGTACTATTTTGTTGCTCCAACAGTATGTATGGATTTAACATAATCCACTGAAAAATAACTTAAAGTCATATCATACCATCAA
This sequence comes from Cyphomyrus plagiostoma, assembly GCA_019775915.2. Classification (NCBI taxonomy): domain Eukaryota; kingdom Metazoa; phylum Chordata; class Actinopteri; order Osteoglossiformes; family Mormyridae; genus Cyphomyrus; species Cyphomyrus plagiostoma. Next base: position 9,061,596 of record JABFEA020000038.1, read on the forward strand.
CAGTCAGAGTCATGGACACAGATGTTTTTCCAGCTCTGTTCTGAGCTACAACAGTCCACTCCCCAGAATCATGAGGCATAGCTGGGACAACAATCAGTGACTGAGTTCCATCTTCCTTTACCACTATCTTATGGGTGTAGTCACTGACTACTTGTTGGCCTATAAAGTTAAGTGCAAAAAGCAACATTAAATTCAGCCATTTGTAAATGCACACATACATTTTCAGATGCAAAATATTTACAAATACAAAGTTCATTGCACAGATGTGTACACATGTAATGTGTGGGTTTATATATATTACGATTATCCCTTACCATTATGGAACCAAAAAGTTTCAGGCATAGGTCTGCCAACAACCTTCAGGTCAAATCTGGCTGTTTGCCCTTCCAAACATTTGAAAGAGGATGGTTTCACAACAAACACAGGCTTGTACAGTCTTTCTAACTGACTCTCATCTGTGTCATCTAGTCTTCGCGCGGGAGAGCGACCAGGAGAACGTCCAGGAGATCGGCTCAAAGAGCGAGGGGAAGTAGAACTAAGAGGACACAAAATCACAGCTATCAATACATATTCAGTAATTAAATGAAAGCAAAAATACAATCAGAAAATTCAACAATAAAATATAGTTCGGTCAAACAAAAGGCACAATGGAAATAGATAACCTTGGCACCCAAATGTAATGCCTTATATAATTTTTTTTTTTTTAAAGTTGAAATGGGTGGTTAAGAACAATCATACCATAGTCAACCCAACTAACATTATAATAACATTAGTGAAATACAGCTAGAACTGACCTGATTCTCCTGATTGCGTCTGGCTGAGGATAATATGGCTGAGCTCCCGCTGTGGTTGCAGGCTCCACGTATAACTTCCCTGAGCTGACAGCATTTCCCTTCATGTTACTTGCAAAGGCAGTATAGACACCTTCATCTTCTGGCAATAGAACAGGAATCCGGAGACTAGCTCTCCCATCCTGCAGAACCTCCATCTGATAACGGCCACCATGCTTGATGCGTTTGCCGTCTTTGTACCAGGCAATCTTTAAGATGGAAATGAAGGGAAATAAGAATTGGTTGGAATTCTACAGCAAATAGTGCATTGACAAACATGATATCATAATACCATTCTGTATTTGGAGACTACAGTTTAGCAAATGCTGAAAGATGGCAAAATTCCAAGTTACCTTAGGAAGTGGGTTTCCTCCTACTTTGCAGTGAAAAGTGACCCCCATCCCTTCCAAAATCCTGTAGCTTTTCACAGCCGTGCTGAAACCTGGTTCCACAGCTTCATGTTCAGCCACAGTCATAATCATCTTTTCCCCATCTTCAGTCACCAATTCCTGGTAGGTAATTCTCATGATGCGAAATTCAATCTCTTGGATTATTCTCTCCTCCAAAGCAGTGATCTGGAATTCCTATGAATGGAATAGATTAATTTTCAATAACTGCTTCTTAACTATTGATTCAATAAAAAATATAATAAAATATTCAATATCACACATAGCCACATACACAAGCACTCAGCACCTGTTCTGTTATAAAAGTCTTCATAATTTGGGTCTGCTGAGCCATCCTCTTCTCATATTCACTAATAACTAGTGGAGGGACATCTGCTACTTTGGGTTCTTGCACCATTGTGGTCACTTCAGTTTTGAAAGTAACTTCCTGCATCTTCATGTAGGTTTCATATTCCTCTGAAAAATATAATGGTTTTTATGTGGACAGTAGCAAAACTTTAAGTTTACAATGATTCTGACTTGGCTCTTAGCGGAGGGTCGTGTGTTTGGCAGCTCTGTCCGTGGAGGACACTGAAGATATTTACCTTTTCGGAACCATGAATACAGGTTTGATGCTGACTGGATTAGGCATTGCCCTGGTTTATCGGAAATTGAAGAAGACGGTGACAGCCGCTCAAAGCCCCACTAGGTTGGCCGGGATGATTGACGGAGTAGGCAGAGCTGTTGGTACTCAGACTATAGCTATAGATCGCAAATTGGATAACATCACTGTGTCTCTTGACCATAGATTTGTGATTGATATTGACCGCAGATTTGATAACATCATGGAGAAGTTCATGGCTCTGCAAAGGACTTTGGATGGCGGAGACCAGCGTGGACATTAGAAGAGCTGTGTAATTACAGCTTCTTGTCCGAAAACCCAAACAACCCTATTGTATCTGCTTTTGGCTGCCCCCTAATCAGCACTGGCCTTGGCCAAGGCCGCTACTGCATTCAACAACTCCCCCGGAAGAACAAGGCAGTGAGACTCTCTTGCATTCCTCTCCCCCAACCCCAAGGACACC
>JABFEA020000038.1:9104954-9121135 GCA_019775915.2 Cyphomyrus plagiostoma
AAATGACAAACTCAAGCAGTGGCCCTAAAAACCAGGAGACATCATGGAAGACTGGGGAAAGGAAATGGATCAGAATGATTAGAATGCGTTGCTTTAAGCTAGTGCTGTAAGCAAGATGAACACACCCAATGACCGGACTGGGGAAAAACTGAAACACGGACTTAATACAGAAGACTAATGACAACAACCAGAAACAGCTGATCACACGGGCATCCCACACGAGGTTAACGAGGAGGCGTGGCACACGGAAGGAGTGGACAATCGGGGCAGGACAGGGGTAATGTTGGAATAAGATCTTTATCGTTTTGGAAGCCATTAAGAAAAAAAAATGCTGTTCTTGTTTTATTCTGTTCATTATGTGTTTAAATGCGATATATATATATATATATATATATATGCGCGCGTAATTTTGGGGGGGTAGGAACCAATTAATTGGTTTTCCATTATTTCTTATGGGAGAAATTTGATCAGAACTCAAACTTTTTAGGATTCGATCCGGAGTCCGGAATGGATTAATTTCGAGAACCGAGGTACCACTGTATATGCTTGTGAGCTGATGGCAGAGATCGTGAGTTTTGTCATACTATACAAACGTGTTGAGAGAAACAGGATAATCTTCCCAATGGCCACACATTTATCTTTTCTCAATGAGTCCTTCCTAAGAGTAAAAGCCTAGGGATTTGTTGGCATTTTGATAACACCTATGAATTCTTCGACACCCAGGGGTGTGCTGCTAAGCTAGGCTCATTGGCTAGCCGAAAGCCCCCCCAACCCCACAAAGGATATGCTAAATGTCAGAGGGAGCAAATTGGGTCCATTCTAATAGCCTTGAAGTGTGACCTCCAAAGCTATACAGATGACATTAAGAGGTGCAGGATGAGTACTGTGTTCAGACAAGGGCGAAGAAATCACTGCAGGTGTCTGATGGCAGCAGGGGATAAGGGTTTCCATGAAGGACATCGCCAACTCATATTCACCACTAGCATAAACTACTATCACTAATGGCACTTTTCCACTGCCACCAGGACCTGAGCCGTACGTGACCGTCCCACGAACTGGCGCTCACCAACTGCTTGGCTCTCAGAGGAGGCGGACGCACTTCTCTCCCTCTCCCTACCCTTATCTTCCCTGCTTGCTCCTATTGTCTCGTCCGGTATACTGTGCTTATGTTGCTGGGGTGTTTTTTTCAGTTCCTACATTATACTCCCTACTGAAGTACAATCTGGGGGCTGTTTTTTTTATTCTCCCCCTCTCACCTCATGTAATCCTGTTTTTCCTATATCCCCTGTCTTGCTGACCTGTCTACCCCCTATAATGTATGGTTGGGCTGATGGCCAGTCTTTTCGCTGGTACTTGTGACTAGTGACATGGTGTAATAAAGGGTTTCATCAATCAATCAGTAAGTCAGAAGTAAACACTACCATTTCAGTTTGACATAAGCTCATTAAATCCAGGGAGATGCTGGAACCCCACTGCATAACAAAAGCTTAGGTATGTTATGTATATAATGACTTATCCCTTATAGGGTCAGGATGAGTTTGGAGCCTATCCCAGGAAACACGAGGCTGAGGACACCCTGCCTTGGGAGGTCAGTCCATCACACAGCACACAACCATCACACATTAAGAGTAATACCCAGGTAACAATGAACCTCACCATTTTTGGATACTGGAGAAAACTGGGAGTACCCAGTGGAAACACACACAATCACAAAAAAACATAAAAACACAAGAAAACATTGAGGGAGAACTGCAAACACACTTGCAGGAATCAATCGCTGAATAGCAGTGATGGGAGGCCACAATGCTAGCTAGTGAGCCAGTGTGATGCCCGCATAAATATTTAGGTGTGAAGACACCAAGGGGTTCGGAGTGGGCTGTGTGATCTCAGTCACATTTTCCGTCATTCACCTCGGGATGCTAAGCAGGTAGTCGAGCGTAGAGCTGAGCTCCTCCATGCTGGTTTGCTCCGAGCACAGCGGGATGGTCAGAATCAGGCCACTGCGTCTGTCCTTGCCTCCTGAGACCCAGCGTGGTGCCAACAGTCGCATCAAGGAACATGGAGAGGAAGGGCAAAACAGGCGCCAACGTTGAAGCAGCAGAATACAATAAGGTTAAAAAAAAAATCCATACAGGGCATTGGCAAATCTAGGTCAACGTCAGAAGTCCAAAGTCAAGAGAATGATCTTAAACAGAGAATCAGGGCCCAGGAAACAGCACAGCAATGAGTGTTTCTCAGATCTGCAAGAGGCTTGGGAAGAGGCTTAGTTTGAAATATTATTACATCATCCATTAGTAAATGATGGTGAGGGCTATGTATGAATGTTAACAGCTATCAATCCCAAAATAGCCCAACTAGCCTTAAATAATATGTTCCTGCATTGCATTTGTTAATACAAATAAAATTTTATGAGAAAACTGCACTTTTACGGCTCACTGTTCACCATCTCTACAATAAAAAATAAAAACAAGGTTTCATTTAATGTTTATATTTCTGAGTCACTTGTTTGTTGTACTCAACAATAAATGTTTGTGCATAACTATGAAATATTCCCCTAAATCGGCACTGAGGTCTCTGGCTATATACAGACCAATTTTCACCAAAAACCAAAAATAATGATTTCTGTTGTTTTTCATTACTCCTGAAAAGAATTAACAACAATACTTCAGATACACTGTCCTGCTGTCCTATTTTTGGCAATAGCATAGTAATATAAATGCTGTGCAACTTCAGGCCATAAAACATAAAACAATATTACACATGAAAACAAAACTAAACATCCACATATGTGGAAATGCTATGAATTGGTCACTTAAACAGGGAATAAATGATTAGCATCCCAAAAAATCCATTAACCAGTCAGCAGATATATAGTGACAACTTTGATTTGAAGCCATCACTGAAAACATACAGCTTATCAAAAACAAAAAAAAAAAAAGTTACATGCCATTAAACAACCAATGTTACTGAGGAGAGAAGAATTAAGTGATCTTCAATAGAGATGCAGAGGCGGGATCTTGATGATTATTCCAAAACAGTGTGTTAAAAGACATGTATGTTATTTTAATTTAAGTATGCAATTCATTTTAACAGGAAAATTACACTGGCAATTCTTTCTGCAATGAAGTACTAACCAAAAACCACTTCAAGTGCCAAGCAATTCATTTTCTACTTTAAAAAGACAAAACGCTAACTAACCTGACTAAAATCGCATAACAGTACTACTTTAAAACCAAGTCATGCCATCAGATCGTAATACATTTGGCTTTTGATTGAAGTAATAAATAAAAAAAAAAATTGACATTGTAGTCTCATAGAATTGAACATTAATATATCTATTTAATTCAAGCTGATAATTTAATTCCAGAGTTAAATTATCAGAAATATTAAGAAGCTGATGCATTAACATGTCATTATTCTCACCTGGCAGGGTTTTAGTGGTTTTGAAAATTTAAAATCCTAATGATGAATTGTATACAGTGGTCAAAAATGTACTCCGCAACTTAAGAAAGCTATCATACATTCTACTGATTCTAGTACTCTGAATATAATTAAAATAACCATACATACAGAAAAAATTAAAGTACCTGCATCATGTAGATCAGAACTTTAGCAAGTCACCACTTATTTTATTTAATTTTCCATATTTTTATTATGTAAGGACCACTTAAATTCATTAGAAAGCCACATTTCCTCAGGTTTTTTTTTAATAAAGGGGAATATTTATAGAAAATGATCATTAAACAAATACCTTGGTTGTTTGACATAAATTATGAGCATAGATGTACGCATTCGCTAACAGATACTACTCCTTAACAAAAGATCCCATCCTCTTTAATGTGAATCTTTTTCTAAAAAAAATACTCTTGAAAGAAGACTTGAAGGATGACGTAAATAAGGCAATACCTCTAATAAAATCCACTAGCAATATTGTCATTTAAACACCAAAATACAAGAAGATATGCTTCTTACCTGACAAAAATGCCAGTCTTTTCTTCAGGATAGGAAGAATAGCTGCAGCGTCCATACTGGTAAATTTTAAGTTTCAAATTCCAACCTAGAGAAAAGAGTAAAAAATTAAAAACCATATATGAACAATATTTCTGTTGGGTGATATTTTTACTTTTTAAAGAACTGTCACCTTCCAAAGTGATAGTACCATTATTCCTATTACTATGGGAAAAAAAAAAAACACAAAAACAAGATTAAATAAATAGCTTACAAATGGTAATGCATACAGAATGACAAACACATATGTCCCTGAAAATACTGCTACAAGACACTCCAATATTATCTATGCAGCAGTACTTGGTTGGGATAAAAAGGCCGTGAACCCTTTTAATTACATGGATTTCTGTTTGAATGTCTCCTAATAAAGACAGTCAATTAATAAGCAACACGCAGAATATTTAATACTGTCAAATGTTGACAAGCGGTTTGCACAATCAAGTCATTGATGGAAAAAAGCCATTCAGCTTGAGCTGTAATGCTGAACTGACCCCTTCACACTGTTGCCATGTTTCTTCTTGCTTACTTACAAATACACTGTACTACGCATGTAAAACCCTTGTGTTCACCATTTGTGTATTGTAAAAACAATCCCCTTCAATGTGTGGGTCCACTGTATATGAATGATATGACAAAGGCAACTTGGCTTGACTCTTGAATAGGGGACCACTGGGGTCAGGTATCCTAATACGTGGGCCTGACCTTAATCAATAATTTTTATATATATAATGTAAATCTGATAAGTACAATAAAGGCCAATCAAGACTTATTTCCGACGAAGAAGAGCAGATCAAGCTCATAATCCCAGGAAAGGTAACAAAACGATCGCTAAAGACTCTGGCCTTCTTCTGTCTGCTGTCAGGCCGATAATTCAGAGACAGAAGAAATTCAGCACCACTGCTTCTCTCTCAACAAGTAGGTACCATGAACGAGAGAAGTGTTCATCCAAAACAAGTTTTCTGAAGACTACCTGAATGTTCCACAGTAATAATGGAACAATGGCCCAGAAGAGACATTGATAAATCCTTGATAAATGCGCACACAGTTATGCTTGGAGAAGACACCAAACACCAAAAGCACATCCAAACTGTGAAGTATTAGTTTAGAGCAGGGGTCACCAAGGATCACCTGAGTAGCCCGCGGTCCTGTTCTAAAAATAGCAGAACTCACCAGCGGGCAAATCAAATTTAGCTTTATCCTCTTGTTATTCTTCTTTAATAACATTTGCATTGATACACATTTGAAAATAACATCTAAAAAAAGCATTTAAAACATATTTATTATACATGAAGTTTAGATAAGTTTAGGAGGGCGTTTCAAACCGGTAGCCCTTCATATGGCTCAGTACCTAGGAAGTAGCTCTCAGTTTCAAAAAGGTTGGTGACCCTTGATTTAGGGAGTATAATTCTGCTTTGCTTCCATGACCCAGAGAGTTTCCAATCATCATGTGACCAAATTAAGCTGTATTATAAAACTCTTTGAAGTAGTATCATGACATTTTACAGCAGAACATCAGGGCATCTGTCTATGACATAAAACTTTAAGTAAGTTGTGTAATGCAACATGACAATGATTTGAAACACACAAGTAGATCAACTGAGTGTTTCAAACTGAAAGAAAAGTCTATATATAAAATGGTCAAGACAGAGTCCTGATCTCAACCATGCTAAAATACTGTTGCCTGAATTGAAGCAGGCCATTAAAACAAGACGTCCCAAAAACATACATGAAATGAGTAATGAGCAAAACATACCAGCTGTTCAGGAGCAATCAGCAGCTACAGAAAGCCTGGTCATGTTTATTGACAAAAAGAAGGTTCCACTATTTACTAAACATGAGAGTTTTTTTCTTTCACAAGTCTAAGTACAAGTAGAGCAAATGCTGAGTTACCTTAATCATACCGTTTCAGCCTAACAGTTTGAACTCAGAAATGAAAATCTGCTTACAAGAAACAGCAATCATAAGACAAGAAATTACTATTCATATAATCCAACAGTTGTGGGTTCACGTCTCACAAAACTGTCACCTACCTGTACAAAAATTGTCTGATAGTTAATACACCTTCAGGCTTTTTCTTCACGTCCCATGTTCTGAAGAGAAGAGGCAAGTAAAAATGCATCACTTGGTTTAAGTTAACAAAATAAGTCTGTCATCACGGAACCCGGATACTAACCAACAGGAAAAAAACAACAACTCCAGCTCACAAGAAGTAACATTCCCGATATCCAGAGTCAGCAAGGTAGCAAGGTATGAAAGAAAATCCAACAGTCACCAATCAAGCAATAGTTTGGATAAAACTAAGAGGGGAACATCAACATCCATCTGAACTACACCAGTCTAGGTTTAATGGCTCATAAACCTCTGCACTGCAGCCCAAACACCCTTCAGAAAGTGTACATTTAGCAAAGAATCAAAAAAGCTGGTTCCAAGCAGATTTCTTAACACTGGCTGACAAACACAGAGTAGGCAAAAAGAAGACCATTAGGAGATTACAATGCGGCAAACTTGAATTAGCCGAGCTATACATTCCATTGGCAAATTACAGACCCCTCTTTGAGTTACAGCATACCCTTTCTGCAATAAAGTGTTCTCAGACAGCTCACTAGGCAGAACCAAAGCACAGCCTACTCTATAACCTCGTGGAAAAAAACTCATTAAAATCAGATCACTGTAATGCTTTAAGCATAAAAATCATACACTAACTTTATGTTTCTTTTGGGTCCTGAACTGGTTTCCAGCTGGTTTATATTTGAGGACAAAAATAAGTAAAATTATGCATTAGCTTCATTTCAGAGCTAATCCTGATCGGTGTTTACAGATATTGATCACCACAGAAAAAAATCAGCTCAAGTATCTTGCTTGACATTATAGGGAATGCAGTAACTAGTCAAACTAGTTAATGCTGAAACCACCAAACAACAATAAACATAAGCAATGCCTCCCGCAACTGCTTCTTAAAACTGCAATGTAATTTATTTTATCAGATGCCACACAGTATTAAAACAACGCACGTCCTTTACCCTCCTACTGAAAACCACCTTGAAAATATGCAAAATACTCCGGCGATTGGAAAAATCTCTCTCCGAGGTCACTTGTTCTTCACATTAATGTTGCGTTGGTTGATTTCGTTTGAAAATGACCCATTCGATTATTAACTTTGGACTTCTTTACTAACTATGCCCCGAATACTGTTTTCTCCTTGTAAAACAGTACAGCTGCTACCCAAAAACATACGCTGCCCGAATGTAGCGAGCTAGCTAGGATATGCATTAGGGAGACAAGCTTCATAATCTCAGGTTTCCCAGATCTACGCTCTAACACGCCACCACGAAAATATGTTATACACATGATTTCTACGCCTTCACCAAAACACGGGGCTTTTCATTCTGTAATACATGTTTTTTTGCTAAAATGCTTTAAGTTGAATCCATGCTTAGGGCGCAGCCGCCACGAAACAAAAGCCCAAGGAAAGACCCTCCTCCTAGGCCTACTCTTAAGCGGAATTTCAGCAATACGGGCTCTTTATAAAATGAAAAGAAACTTGCAAAATGCTCCGAAGGGCAACAAAGCATTAACGAAACACTACTTACCGGTGTTTGTTAGGAAATTGTATTTTACGGCGACCGGTAATAACACGAGGTTTTCTCCCCACACCACAGCACACTGCCAAAGAGAGACCGCCTGCTTCCCCACTGTTACAGTCTGCAGACACCGTGACCCATATTTCTGAAAATGGATGTTGCGTTTCCACCGTCTACCGGTCTAACAGCGTCCGATCCGGGATATTTGAGATCCACTTCCACACCTACCTTTTAAAAAAAAACCGTACTGGCTTTTCTTAGGGGTAACTTCACTGCTTGCGATGTTTCTGTGAATGGCAGCTTGGCGTGACATTCAGCTTTTCTGCGTCCCAGTTTCACCGATCAGTCTATCCGAGGGACTGCTGTGAGGTCACTTATGATCGCCCTCATTTCGGTGAAATATTATGATACATCCATTCATCTTGGTTGAACGTACGAAGAATTTCGCACAATCATATAGGTTTTACGATCACATATGTTTTGCTTCTTAGTGGGTTGGACCTACACGACCAAAGCCACTCCCCATAACGACAATACTGGCAGAACAGCAGCTACTAATGCAAGCGGCTGCTGGGAAGGCTGGAAGCTCCGAGGGCATACTAAACACTTTGACAATGTGCTGTTACTGGTTAGGCGGCAATCATTGTAAGGAACTTCAACGGTCGGAGCATTATCTAGTAATGGTTAATCTCGGGTGTGTCTCAATATAAAGCAAAAGTATTTTAATTAAGCCGAAGACACGTATTTACTATTATAGTAACAGTTAAACTAGCAACCTAAAAGACAACTTTTTTCACTGTTTGAAGCTGAAAGAATTTGACCCCGTTTCACTTACAGTTTTAAGTGTCTAGGCCTACTGTGCCGATCCTTTTATCATAAGAAAGAAGAGTCGGCAAAAATATACAACAATTTTGTATTTCTCACATTCAAGCTATTTAGGCTGGAAAACGTTCTAATTGCAAAGTCAGGCTTAGGAGAGCATTTTCGAAACATCTACTTTGGCAGGGCCCCTGCATGGAGAATTAAACTGGAATGATGTTTCCTTCCTACTCTGGCCTCTCAGATGATGGTGGCTCAGTGGTGCCATTAGATGATGTTAATTTATTTATGTGAGTGACTCAACTGTGCCCATGATCAGAAGATCGCTGGTTTGAGCCCTGTCCTGGGCTGAACAATCACATGACCATGGGCCCTTGAGCATGGCCCTTAACTCCCAATTCCAGGCACGATAGCCGACTATGTGCTGTGACCCCCCGAACTATGAAAAGCAAGATGAGGTAGGCAAAGAGATAACTTTTTAGGTATCTGTACCGTCGTGGCCAACTAAGTTTTCACTAAGTTTGCTGCTTCAGTGTGTGTAGATCTTTTGTCAGATGTTTCTATGATACACTGAAGTATAATTACAAGCATTTCATAAGTGTCAAAGGCTTTTATTGACAATTACATTAAGTTTATCAAACGAGTCAGTATTTGCAGTGTTGGTCCTTCTTTTCCAAGACTTCTGCAGTTTGCCCTGGCATGCTGTCAATTGACTTCTGGGCTAAATCCTGACTGATGGCAGCTCATTCTTGCATAATCAATGCTTTGAGTTTGTCAGAATTTGTGGGATTTTGTTTGTCAACCTGCCTCTTTAGGATTGACTGTAAATTCTCAGTGGGATTAAGGTCTGGGGAGTTTCCTGGCCATGGACTCAAAATGTCAATGTTTTGTTCCCCGAGCCACTTAGTCATCACTTAGTGATCATGCTGGAAAAGGCATTGTTTGTTACCAAATTGTTCTTGGATGGTTTGGGGGGGATGTTTTGGTACCATTTTTTATTCATGGCTGTGTTCTTAGGCAAAATTGTGAATGAGCCCACTCCCTTGGCTGAGAAGAAGCCCCACACATTAATGGTCTCATGATGCTTTATTGTTGACACGACACAGGACTGATGGTAGCGCTCACCTTTTCTTCTCTGAACAATCTTTTTTCCAGATGCCCCAAACAATCAGAAAGAGGATTCATCAGAGAAAATGACTTTACCCCAGACTTTACCCCTATCCCTGTACCTTTTTCAGAATATTAGCCTGTCCTTGATCTTTATGTTAGAGAGAACTGGCTTCTTTGCTGCCCTTCTTGACACCACAGCATCCTCCAAAAGACTTCACCTCACTGTGCATGCAGATGCACTCACTCCAGCCTGCTGCCATTCCTGAGTAAACTCTGCACTGGTGGTGCCCTGATTCTGTAGCTGAGCCAGTTTCAGGAGATGGTCCTGGTGCTTGCCGGGCTTTCTTGGGCGCCCTGAAACCTTCTTCACAATAATTGAACCTTTCTCCTTGAAGTTCTCGATGATCTGATAAATGGTTGATTTAGGTGCAATTTTACTAACAGCAATATCCTTGCCTGTGAATCCCTTTTTGTGCAAAGCAATGATGACTGCACATTTTTCCTTGCAGGTAACCATGGTCAACAGAGGAAGAACAATGATTTCAGGCACCACCCATCTTTTAAAGCATCCAGTCTGCTATTCTAACTGATCTCCAGCCTTGTCCCCCTCAACACTCTAACTTGTCAGCAGGTCCTTTTGTGGCAGTGGAACTGGTTTTTTTTTGGGATTAAGTTCATTTTCATGGCAAAGAGGGGCTTTGCAATTAATTGCAATTCATTCTTTAAGATTCTGGAGTATATGCAAATTACCATCATAAAAATTGAGGCAGCAGACTTTGTGAAAATTTTGGTAATGGCCAATAATGATTATAACTTAGCAGACACTTTAGTCCAAAGTGACATACTAGTGAGGCAAATAGGTCACCTCACACCTCCAGGGTTGGAGTATTGAATTCCATGCCCTGTCTGTATGTAAAGTATACATATTACAACTGTTTTTGTTAGTTTTCTTCTGCAGTTAAAATAAACATACAGTTAACTGAGCTGGTGCAATGGACTGGCATCTTATCCAGGATGTTACTGTGCTTTGTGCCCTTTGCTCCCTAAGACTGACCCCCTGTATCAGAGAAATGGTTGAACGACAGATGTGTGACCTCTGAAATGAAAGCTGAACACATTATATGAATGGAAGAACACATCTAATTTCAACTTATTTATGCAGCTAGTTTGTGGGTGAGATATGCATTACATTGTGGGGACCAAATGTTCCCACAATGTGATAAAAATCTGTTATTTTGATGTTGTGGGGACCATTTTTTCAGTTCCCACAAGGGGAAATTCAATTTTATAAAAGTCTGTGAATGCAATTAAAAACTAAAAATGCCAAAAGACTTGTATTTTGTTTGGTTGCTTATGGTTAAGGTTACAGCTAGGTGGGGGTTAAGGGTGTCATAACTGGGTCCCCATAAGGATATGAATACAAATGTGTGTGTGTGCGTGTGCGCGTGTGTGTGTGTGTGTGTGTGTGTGTGTGTGTGTGTGTGTGTGGATTTGGAGTTTACATGCTCGATCCATGTTGTGTGGGTTTTTCCTTTAACATAAAAATTAATAAAATGATATTGCCACCATTCTCAACAGGAAAAGCACTGGGAAGACGAGGAAGGTTGTGATAGAATTATATCATACTGCATATTTTAAGTCCATAGAAAATCTGACTCAATTAAGTCTGATGTCAGATGGACGTAAAAGCTGTATAATTTACAATTCCAGCAAGCGTTCCTGCTGTTTTTTTTTTTTTTTTAATGAATTCTCTTATCCAGCAATTAGTATTCTTGAAATAATGATCTAAGGGAAATTTGAAATAAGAGAATTCCTCCTATTTGCGTTCTCAGTATCATCTAAAATAAACAACACTGCTGAATACAGGTGTTATTCATATAAAGGCATATTTATTGAAAAAAAATTCCTGCCATTGGTGAACTGAGAAATCCATTTAGACCATATAAAAATGGAATGATACAAAGTACAACCATTAGCTACTCTTGAATAAATGGTTTTGAAAATATATTTATAAAGAGTGCAGATTTGAAAACTTTGGGGGGAAAAAAACTGCTATTGTACTCAAGTACTGAATTGATTACATATTTAGCTTCTCCATGGATATAAATGGAAAATATACTGCTTGCTATGAACGACAGCTTCTTTTGTGCAAATAAATTATCATCGCTGATATCTGCTGGAGATTATTCTACAGTAAATTAGAATGCAACTCATTTGGAAAAACAGAGAAAAATGCATAAAGCTCTGTTATATTACTGATGTTGACTAAATATCATTATTAAAATAAAACAGATGCAGTATTTCTCTGGTTAGACCACTGGTAAGTTATTTACTGATGAATCTTTTACACAGATTAAAAATAGAAAGGCACTGTATTTACTAAACAATTTACACGCATGCCACAGGCACATGCCTACAAAGTGTTTCCTCCAGAGGCATATGAAAACATTCACCTGTAAAGTTCACCTTCAATAAAGACAGCAGGATGCCAGAGCACCCGGGGCCCACACTGCGGGGGCCCATGTTTAAATATATACAGGGAGGGAGGCAACAGAAAGAATGCTGACTCTCAGCACAAATTGCACAGACAGCTGTCGGCCCCATCAGCATTTAGCGAAAATGAAAATCGCCTCTATAACTGCTACTGATATGCTGAACTCAGTATTGGACCTCAGTGACATTCAAGAGCAATATATTTTTAACAAGAACATTTGTTACCTTTAAATGTCAATGCATGATGGACTGATTCTGTAGTGTCTCGTATTTGACAGCAATTAATTGTTATTAATTACAGTCATTGTAAATGAAAAACGGTTTGTTAAATATAGATTGAAATGCACGTTTATTTTTCTGGTTTTTATGGAAAAAAATATGTAAATGTAAAACGCCCAATTCACCACAAGATGTCTCTGTTTGTCCAGCTTGTAAATGGTTCCTTAAGAATCTCGATGACAGGTTAACAGCCCAGAAGCGGTGACCGCAGTGGTTAGCACTGCCTCGGGATTCTGTGACCCGTCTTTACATGTGTAGTTTGCATGTTCTCTACATGGAGTGTTCCCTGCTTCCCTCCATGCCCCCCCCCCCCACAATCTTACATTGGCCAAATGGGTGTAGATGGACTCTACCCTTGATATAGTGTGTGATTTTGGCAGGCATGACCATGAACAGGTATTTATGAATAACCGATTAATAAGTATATTTTACAAACAATTTCCCTTGTGATCACAAGGATGTTTGCCCTAATTTTTAAGTCTTATTTGAAATATACAAGAAAAAATAATACCAGTATATGTTTTCAAATGAACATGACATATAAATCACCACGGAAAAATAAAATTACCATTACGGCAGAGGACAGCATTAGATTAGAACAAGACCACATGTAGACCGTAGACATAGACAACACTGGACCCATTTATAGAACATGTCTGCAGAGGCTCATTTCCTTAATGAGCAGATGTAGAGATAAGTTTCATTCTGATTGAGCTCATCATTCTGTCGGTGTTGTGCAGTCATTCTGCAGATATGCAATTATTGGCTGTCACCCCTAAAACAGCTTTGCAACAGAAAGCTGAGTGACTATCACAAGCTTCCCATTAAACAACGTGAGTGTCTGGCTGGGCAGCTTTTCAGATCTCTTCCCCATGGGTCTGCTTGTGCAACATACAAAACACTAAACACCTATTTAGCTGAGGTGCATTTAGAACCTGTTCTTGTATCGTGCTTGTCTGTTGATTTACCAGTATTATCAATCTCTATTTACAATTTTGAGAAGCTCTTTAGAAATGTGTAGACTGGACAGAATGTGTCCTTTAAATATGATTTATATTGTAGTTGTGTATGTGGCAAGCATTGAACCTATACATAAACAATATTTTCTATTGATTTACACACCTCACATTAATTTGATATTATGCATTCTAACCCTGGCTTCAGAGTCTAACACCGTTCATTACATTTTGGACATCATGGCTGAGTCATGTGATTATTTTGACTGTGAGTGTTAAAATGCGGTACAGTGATTCAGCCTTTGCAGTGCATAAGTGGTTTTTTTTTTGTAGGTGGTTGTGGTGACATAAAACCTACACATTTAGTCATAGAATGACAACCAGTAGCACAGAAGCAAAGAGGCTATGACATGACTTTTAATAAACCTTCTGGATTAACTGTGAAATGGATCGATTACCTTCACATTCTGTCTATCCCATGCGTCTTCCAAAACATGGCACAAGGCTAGTATTCACCCTGGGCAGGATGCCTTTCCGTCACTCATTATAATAGTATAATAGTGCAAATGGACAGCAGCAGAAGGGAGGTGTGAAGACAAGCAAGGCTGGTGCAGGGCTTGGTCCAGCCAGTACTTCGCGTTATTAATAGCTGTTGTTTTCGAATTTGCCTGTGATAGGACAGCAAGAGTGGAGGCATAAGCTATTCATTAATTATAGGAGCTCAACCCTAGATTCATGTACTGCATATTTTAAAAAACTCATAAGCAAAGTAAATACTAAGGATAACTGATGATTAATAACTACAGTGAAAACCAACTGGAACCTGCAAAAGACATGCACTGCTTGGCCTTGCGCTGACATTTATTGGAACTGGCAAGTTAAAATCAAATGATTTGGTGTGATCAACTTCCAGACATTTCACCAAGAACTCAGTGAGTCAAACGTGTTGAACCTTTCTGAGGGCACAGCATTGCTGCAGAGACACTTATAGCAAAAGAAAAAAATAACTGGCCAATATAAAACCAAGATGCACCAAAAAATTTAAATATGATATAACTGGAGACATTCCGGAGACAGTGAGATGTTGATTACATCTCACTTTCAAACTTACAGTCTTAGAGTGTATACATATACATACATTTTTATTAAGTAAACCACCAGGAGAAAAAATGGAGATGTCTCATGACACTCATTTTCAATATAAACATAATTTTGGCAATTAATCTGAAAATCTGCACAAAGTCTGATAAGAGCTTTTCTTTTGAGGCATGACATCTCATTATTTTGTAAAGTAGCTACAGTTTGTTTACAAATGCATCCTTGCAGCAGAAACTTTCAGACAACCAAATGCCAGTTCCGAACACCAGGAATAACAGCATGAGAACCTGAGAAGAGTGTAAGAAAAACAATAAATAAGTGAGCAAGTTGTTCGGTCTGCTCCAATAATGGAAGAGGCAGGGGCTGAGCTGACAGGAGTATCACTGGCTTTGTGAAAGATGATTTTTAAAAGTGATAAATACCGTCTGTATGTGCTGGCCAATAAGATTAACTGTTGCTGGATAGCTTTGACTGAGATAGAGCAACAAAATTGTGAGGTAGTACTCCTATTAAATTTTCAACTCACAAAATTATGGACAGCATGGGATGGTATTCCCTTAGCTGTGTTATGGTATAACAGGAAATTAAAACCACTATTTTTCTTAGAATGCTCTATTCAATAATAATATTAATAACTCCGAGTGACCTCAGAACAACCATTAGCAGTGTTCACATAGGCATTAATAGGGCAGATCAGTTAATGCTGTCTATAATTTGGATCTACAACTCTCTTACGCTCGTATTTCTGGCACTGAGATAATATTTCAGAAGTGTAATGCTGTAGGAGCTATATATAATTTGGGATCCAGCCTGGCCTCAGTGAGGAGCTGAGCACAAAAGCTCACCAGGATCCAAATGTCACAGGCAGCCCCTATTTAAGGTCTAGAACTGAGTCACCGACTCATACCTCATGTATAAAAGTGTATATGTTCTGGCAGCTGAACAAACTAAAAGAAACCAAACAAATGTATTCTCTCTGGCTGAGGCACGCAGTTCCTATACGAAATGAACACGTGAGACGGCACCAACATTTATCTGAAGTGCAGTTTGCAATATACAGTATCATATTAAATATTCATGTTATGTAAATACTTCCATTTTTCATTCACGATAATGTTTAGCCATAAGACATATTTAGCCTGTGATGCCTACATCGGCATGGCGTCTTGTTTTCTTTTGGCTCGCAAATTCTTGTGGATGATGGACTGTTGGATTAAACAAAGCAAGCCCATGAAGGAATGCCCAGTCCTTATATTTTTTTTAAAAAGCAGTTAGTAATCAACAACATCCACTGATTACTCCCTTTTAAACATATATTCACTTCCCTCTATCATATAGGCCTATGTAAAAGCCAGACTGATGGGTGTCAGACCTCTTCTGATATAAATACATGGGATTGAGTGCAAAGGCAGCCCACACTGGATGTAGCTGCCTCTATGGGATGGGCGACACGTGTTACTGTGTTCTGTTTCTTTGCCTGCTTGACTACTGTGATGGCTGCACTGAAATAGCACGCGCGATAACAGGAGCACCAGCCGTTCTTTCAACTGTTAAGGGATTTCAGGCAGGGCCATCCATCCATCCAGCCATTTTCTGAAGCCACCTGTCCTATTCGGGGTTGCAGGGGGTACAGAGCCTATCCTGGAGGCTATGGGTGAAAGGCAAGGAACAACCCAGGATGGGGGACCAGCTTCAAAATGTTTTTGGACTGTGGGGGGGGGGGGGGGGGTAACCCCCCAAAGAAAAGGGGGGAGCATGGGAAACACCCACACCAGGGGCCCAAACCATGGAACGAAGGATAAAACCAAAGGGGGGGGGCAAAGGGCGCACCACAGCC